>QRFJ01004611.1:62020-125133 GCA_006176705.1 Cocos nucifera
ATCAAATCACACATCGGATCAAAAAGTTTTGAAATCCACTGCATCCTTATTTTGATCGTTCAGGCGTGTAGTTTTTTCTTCACTTTGGTGCCAAACTATTTGAATTTCTAATTCAATAATGAAAAATTTTTGGGCATGATCAAGTACTTATGGAGTCGTTGTGTGAGTCAAGATGGGATTGACCACTCTTAGTTTCAGAAGATGTGCTATATTATATTTTAATTTAGCAAAATCTTTACCAAGATAGCCCTTGTAAGAAGTCACAGAACTGATTAGGTTGAGACACATTATAGATGTACTAATAAATGTTGGCAGTTTAACTTTGAGTCATCCCTAAACATGAAGGTCAAAGGAGTGAATTATACAATAACTATATTCTAGTAGATTTTGAATGTTGCTTCGTATACATTTGGCATATCTAGACATCGGATAACATTGCTAGATAGTCACATCGGTTGGTACAGAAATTTATTTCTATGCTACTGACTTAGGTTCGAACCTATAGGATCACACATAAAAGAAATACCTATCTAATTATAATTGTTGATCAAGAGTTCCACTGGATAGAAACTCTATGATCAAGAGTTCTACTAGACTGAAGACTCTATGATCAAGAGTCTATTGGGATATCAGCTATTTTGATACTACTTGTTAAGGATCTAGTACCAATGGATTGTGCAGAAAAAAGAAAAAAATAAAATAAGAAAGCAATCAAGTAAGTGGATCAAAATAAAATAAAAAAGCAATCAAGTAAGTGGATCAGTCCAAGGGCTCGCCTCCATGAGGCATGCAAAATTTTATTATGAAAAAGAAAAATAAGTACAATAGAAGAACACCTACTCTCAACTCACTGTATATAAATCTCTCTCAACTAGAAGCTACCATCATAAAAGCTCTCTCTAAATCCCAAGAAAATCCTCAGAAGCTATAAGATACTCTACCGTCACAGCCTTCATGCCAGATGCTATGCATCTGTTACTTCTCTCTCTCGCAGACTGCACGTACTCAACATTCTGTCAAGCTCCTCTCGATGGCTGTCTAAGCATCTCTATGTGGCTCCACAGTACCTCAGTCCTTTAAATAGGATAAGAATTCTCTTCTTAGCAGTTCACAAGAGTCCTAACATGGCTCTTTCTCCTAATATGAGTCGAGCATGATCTTGATGGAGTCTTAAAATATTTTTCAAAATTTAAATCATGACCACAACCCTTCATGGCCGCTGGATCTTGTGATCCACGCACAACTCTCGTAGATCCTTTGAATTAATCATAATTCAAATCTAAATAAAAAATTCTATCCTGTTTTGTTCATCTCCGTCGAGCCAGCTCGAGCTAGCTCTGTCAGGGATCGAGCTGGCTCGACTGCATCTCATCCAAACTCTTACTTTTTATCTACCTGAGAGAGTCAACTCGATTTCGATTTGAGCTAGCTCGACCTGACTTGATCCTATATCCGAGCCAGCTCGATTGCTTACATATACTAATTATCCTCTGCTGTGGATCAAATTTGAGATGTCAAATTCTAACAATCTTCATCTTGACTCAATATTCGACCTTCACCTAACTTTGATGTAGGTGGTGTGGTATTCCCAAGCCTTGGCGAAGCCAGGATGAGGGCTCCGGAGAGGCTAGGATAGGTGTGGTCCTAGGGCTAGGATAGAAGTTATCCTAGGATGGAGGCATCATATAGCTCTCCACGAGCTTGAGGTTCAGGTATTGAGGGCCTCAAGGAGCTTGATTGGTGCTTTGAAGATTTAAAATTCAAGATGGAGCAAGGAACTAAAGTCGAAGATTCAAGACTGTAGAAAGAACATTTTCTGCAGATTAGCTGACTCAGTTCAAAATTGGGTCAGCTAAGTCTCAGAGCACAGGCAAAATAAAAACATCGAGTTTTGAAACTACAGGCATGGCACAGAACTGGATCAGCTCAGTTTTAGACTGAACCGATCCAGTGAAACTTAGCCAGCTCAGTGTTGAGACTGAGTCGGCTCAATGTGCGGGTAGAGTTATGCAAGGATTTGTTTTGGGCTAGGGTCTGGGTTGATCCTAGGGATATTAAGGCTTGATTTGAGAGATCTTAAGAGAGCTAATTCATATATGGGTTGGAATTAGATCCAGGGGATGAGAGCATATGAGACTTGGGCTAGGTGAGTGCTTTCATGTATTGGGTTAGTCTAAGAAAGTTTTTAAGCTGTGATTTATTAGGGTTCAAGTGGGAACTCTAGGGTATATAAACCAGGATATTGTAACTTTTACAAGAAGAAGAAAATATAATTGAGCTTTTTTTCCTAACTCTCTTCTCTCTTCTCTCTGGTTCCAACACCAAAATTCTAGCTTCTCTCATCTTTCTTAGATCTTCTTCAATTTGCTGGATTAACACCCAGGTTCATGCAAGAGATTGGATCTACGACTATGGCTCCGAGCAGCCGTAGGAACAATAATTGGTATCAGAGCCCAGTTGAGCGTGAATGAGGAAGAAGATCAGTTTTCAATAGAGATCAGCAGCGAGATTTTGATCTAAAAGCTTTCTTCAGACTTTGTGAGGAAGGAAGAGATCACAGGGCTACTGTCCACCATCTCTAGTCAAGGTATTTCTCAGATCTTTTTGTTTGTTGTTATTTGATTCGGATTGATCATGGAGAACAGTGGGTTGAAGGTAGGATTAGAGAAGTTGGATGGAAAAAAAAGTTTCATGATGTGGATGGTAAGAATGGAGGATCTGCTGATTTAGATGTGGTTGGAATTCGGCCTTGAAAGATAGGTCGGAGGAGATCACAGACAAGGCATGGATGTCCTTAGAGAAAAGGGCATGTGCCATAATTAGGACTTATTTGATGGATGAGGTTTTATATGGTGTATTGGAGGAGAGAACACCCAAGGGATTATGGTCGAGATTGCAGCAGTTGTATATGGGGAAGAACATGTGCAACAAGTTGATGCTGAAGAAGCAACTGTATAGCCTTCGGATGCAGGAGGGTGAGGATGTTGTGGGGCATATTCAACGGTTCGATCGGATGAGCATGGACTTGCTTGATTTAGAAGAGGAGGACAAAAATCTATTGTTGCTGTGTTCGCTATCCGGGAGCTTTGATCTATTAGTGACAACTTTGCTATATGGTAAGGAGACACTGGTGTAGGAGGAGATCGTATCAATGCTCAGATCCAATAAGTAGCGAAAATGGATGACAAAGAGGGAGATCTTTTAGGAGAGTCTTGTGGTTTCAGAGAAGCATAAGAAAGGAAAGAAGAAGGACGAACAGAGAGGCAGCAAGAGATCCAAGTGATGCTTCAAGTGCGGAGAAGCAAGGCACTTTAAGCAGGAGTGTCCGCTTTGGAAGAAGTGCAAGAAAGGAGAAAGCTCGGATTTCATTAGTACAGTCACTGAAAGTGAAGATTCGGATGAAATCTTGGTAGTCTCAGAGGAGCCCATAGGGTGCATTGTATCTAAAATGGTTTCAGACAGGTCTGCGGAGTGTAGAGAGTCTGAAGGGGCAGCGATGGTGTTTGAGATACAGTGGCAGACCCAGTAGTGCAGCGTTGGGTGGTTGGCCTCAGAGAACTTGGAGATAGAGTCAGCTTCTACGGCATTAGGGGGACTTCAGTTTCAGATGGAGCACCGGACAGAGGTGGCTTCACGGATGGAGGAAGCTATGACACGAGTTCAGAGCAGAGGGGTGCAGAGGGAGGACCTATATCCCAGCACCAATGCTAGGGTTGTACAGATCCAGGTGGAGAGGATTATGCAGAGAGATAGGCATGACTCTGAGGGGATAGTGTCAGGTGGAGCATCAGGATATGCGGCGATTGTCGATAAAAGAACGTTGCATGATCTCTAGAAAAGTCCAGGATAAGTGATGCAGCTGCTAAGTAGAAGGATACCTACAACTCCAAAGGTGGTGCAGAGGAACAAGCTAAGGACTTCAGCGGTAGAGACGGTCATCCTGAAGGTCTCAAAGAGAACTCAGCAGTTGAAGAAGAATGACAGTGGTAAAGTGAGCATGAAGAGCTATCAGGACATGCAGGGATAGCAGGATCGTGCAGGAGGATGTTGCTAGGTGTGCCAAGGCTTGGGCACACCAAGGTAGAGATTATAAGTGGTATGGTGCTCCCAAGCCTTGGGAGGCTACGAGCGGAGCCAGGGTGAGAGCTTTGGGGAGGCTAGGATAGGAGTTATCCTAGGGTGGAGGCGGCATGTAGCTCTCCATGGGCTTAAGGTTCGGGTATTGAGGGCTTCAAGGGGCTTGGTTGGTGCTTTGGAGACTTAAGATTCAAGATGGAGCAAGAAATCAAAATTGAAGAATCAAAACTGTAGAAAGAATATTTTCTACAAGTTAGTCGACTCAGTCCAAAACTAGGTCAGCTAAGTCTCAGAGCACAGGCAAACTAGAAAGGTTAAGTTTCGGGACTGCAGGCACGGCATAAAATTGGATCGGCTCAGTTTCAGACTGAGCCGACCCATTAGAACTTAGTCAGCTTAGTGCTAAGACTGAGCTGACTCAGTGCACAAGTAGAGTTATGCGAGGATCTATTTTAGGCTAGGGTCTGGGTTGATCTTAGGGGTCTTAAGGCCTGGTTTGAGAGATTTTAAGAGGGCTAATTCATGTATGAGTTGGGATTAGATCTAGGAGATGAGATCATGTGAGACTTGGGCTCAGTAAGTGCTTTCATGTATTGGATTAGCCTAAGAAAGTTTTTAACATGTGGTTTATTAAGGTTTATATAGAAACTCTAGGGTATATAAACCAAGACATTATAACTTTTACAAGAAGAAAAGAATACAATTGAGTTTTTTTCTCTAACTCTCTTCTCTCTTCTCTTTGATTCCAACACCAAAATCCTAGCTTCTCTCATCTTTCTTAGATCTTCTTCAGTTTGCTGGATTAACACCTAGGTTCATGCAAGAGATCGGATCTATGGCTGTGGCTTTGAGCAGCTGTAGGAACAACATTTGAGAGTTTGCGATCCATCTCGCCTCTGTGCCCTGGGGAACGCTTGCTGATCATGGATGGGCAAATGTGAAAATCAAGCCAGGCTGCTCGATCCCACCTCCATCAATGGTTGTATCCACTCTAACCAAAGACCTGCTTGAAAAAATCTCCTATGGCAATAAGAACTTCACTATGCAACATTACCTCTCATCCTTCTAAGTCTTCCATCTCAAACCCGATCCACCTCCATCTAGAGCTCCATCTTGCACTGGGCTTCCTGCCAGATAGTAATATCCTCTCGTTCTCTTCTTTCCCTCCAATATCATCCTATTGCCATGCATGACCTTCAGGATTCCATCATCAGCTACCCACCTGTAGCCATTTGAATTCAGTCTCTTCAATAAGATAAGATTCTATCTGAAATTGGATATATATCGAACATCTTTCAATCTTCTCACTGCACCATCATGTGTCCTCCAGCTGACGATTCCAATGCCTTTGATCGCATAGCTCGATCCATACGGTAGATAAACAGTACCCTCACTGCTTTCTAGAAAGTCAAACTGCTTCTCTCTGTAATAAACATGATATGTGCATGCAGAATCTAAAATTCACTGATGAAAAAAGTATATACCTCATCAGATATTTTCAGGACATCATTCTTTGACTTACTACTGGCCGTTACTGCATAGTAGCCCTCATTCGATCCTTGAGTTACGGGCAATCCTTGACTCGATACCCCAACTCATCATACCTATAACATTTGATCTTGCTTTGGTCCCTCATCTTAGATCTAGATCATCCTCCTCGCGATCCTCTACCGCTCCATTTACTGCCTCTTGCTTCTCTAGAAACTGCCAAACTTGAGCTGCCGTCATCTGAGCTCGAAGCTGGATTCTTCCTCCTAAGAATCTCGTTCTGAAATTCACTGCAGTGACCTCGTCCATCTTTGATGGTGCTTTTTTCTACTAGAAGAGCAGTCACCAAGGACTCATACAAAGAAAAAAGTGATGCTAGCAAAACCAATGCCCTGATCTTCTCCTCAACTTTTTTGCCAATGCTGAAGAAGTTGGTGAGGATCTTTTAAAAGTTGGATAGATGCTCCAGCACGCTCTGGCCTTCATCCATGTACAACTGGTAGAACTGTCTTCAAAGAAATAGCATGTTGGTGAGCGACTTTGTCATGTACAACTTCTTGAGCTTCGACCACAGCGTCATCGAAAAAGTCTTATCAAGTATATGAATCACGACATCATCCGCTAGGTACAAGTGAATCGTGCTCACCACCTACATTTGAATCTGCTTCCAATCCTTCACCTCCATGGTGGGTGGCTTCTCGTTGTTCAAAAGAGTATCGATCAACCCATGTTGGATGAGGACATCCTTTATCCTTGCCTACCACAACAAGAAATTATTCTTTCCATCGAACCTATTGATCTCCATCTTGATTGCACTTATCTTCTTCATATTCTTCAATCTCTATCTACTGCTGCAATCTATGCTTTAGTACTGTCTAGCTCTGATATCAATCTATTGTAATATCAACTACTCTGATACCATTTATTAAGGATCTAGTATCGATGGATTGCGATAGAAAGAAAAAAAAAATAAAATAAAAAAGTAATTAAGTACGTGGATTAGTCTAAGGACTTGCCTCCATGGGGCATGCAAAGTTTCACTATGAAAGAAAAAAATAAGTATAAGAAGAGAACACCTACTCTCAACTCACTGTACAATAAATCTCTCTCAATTAGAAGCTACCCTTACAAAATCTCTCTTTGAATCACAAGAAGACTCTTAGAAGCTATAAGATGCTCTGCCCTCAGAGCTTTCATGTCGGATGCTATGCACCTATTACTTCTCTCTCTCATGGGCTGCATGTACTCGATACTCTATCAAGCTCCTCTCGTGGTTGCTTGAGCCTCTTTATGTGCCTCTCACACCATACGTGCCACCTCTCTGCTTTACAGTATCTTAATTCTTTAAATAGGAAGAGAATTCTCTTCTCAGTAGTTCACAAGAGTCCTAATAGGACTTTTTCTCCTAAAATTAGTTGAACATGATCTTAATAAAGTCTTGGAATATTTTTCAATCTTTAGATCATGATCGCAGCCCTCCATGGCTGCTGGATCCTCTGATCCACATGCAACTCCCATAAATTCTTTGGATTAATCACAATCTGAATCTAAATAGAAAATCTCATCATGTTCTGTTCGTCTCCATCGAGCCGGCTCTATCAAGGATCGAGCTGACTCGACTGCATCTCGCCCAAACTCCTGCTTTCTATCTACCTGAGAGAGCTGGCTCGACTGCTTTCTATCCTTTGATTTTTTTCAAAAATCTTTATAGTACTTAAATTCACTTAGATCCTATTTGTTCTCTCCCCGTTGGAAGGAAGAACAGTCAATTTTTCATTTTAATTTTAGTTTTTATCATTGTTTAGATTCTCCCTTGGATTTTTTTGACTCATATTTGTGGGGTGTCCTCTCTAACAAATAAATCATAGGAATTTAATGTTAAACACCTTATCTCTTCTCATTGATTTGAGCCTCTTAGTTGCTACTTAAAGAAAACCTTGCTTCTCATCTAATAGATTCCGGTAAGAAACAAGGTTTTGAGTACTTAGCACGAACCACATCCTTTACAAAAAAAAAAATTCCTCCTAGCATTGTGGTTTAGGCTATGTCTGGCATTCATTGCCATTTTTCTTTTTTTAGAAAAAATAAAATAGAAAATCTATTTTCTTTGTCTCCTTAAATTTTTTATAGCAAAAATATATTTGATGGTTATCGTTGTTTTTTTATTTTTCACAATGAAAAATAGGAAAACATGTATGGTGAGTCCAAAATAGAAATTCATTTACAATGCTTTTTCTATGAAAGATTTAGACATTTAGCTATAGGTAATTTATGGGCGAAAGATATGTGAGATACATCATTAATTATAGTACCAATTTGTCAAGTGAAGAGTAGAGGTGAGCTAGCAGTCATTGATAACTAAAGAAAGAAACTAGTAGTCATTGATAACTAAAGAAAGAAACAAGCCGTTGGAGCTAAAACTCAATTATTGATTTTATTGCTCAAAAGTTATTTCTAAAAATAATGAAAGCAAAAACAATTTGCTTTGATTTTTCTCATGTTTTTACTTTCTAAAAATTTTTTAAAAAAAAAAAAGTGATATCAAGCAAGGCCTTAATATTCAGTTTCAAGAGCACAATAGAAAATTACTCTTTAGGGTTTTGCAAGACACATATTTAGATTTTGCATAATTTCATACTGGTCTGGAGCACCATGCTAGTCACTATAAAGTTTTGATTTCAAATAGTTTAGATGATGCTGTAATTGACCCATGTTTCTATTGTCTTTTACATCGATCAGTGTTTTATTTTTTAGTTTTGCCAAATAAACTTCTAATGTAAATTAATAAGATTATTTTTCTTATTTTTTTAATGCAAATAAATTTCAATAAACCCAGTCCTATTGGGTGGATAGGAAGTTGGGCCTGATCCAATTGACCGGCCCAGACCCAGACATGATAAATCGGCCCAGAACAGAAACCTCCGCACCCAATAAAAAAAAACGGCACGTGCTCTCCCCGTGCGATGAAGAAGAAGACTCCCGATGGGAGACTGCTCCTTCCTGAGTTCGCTGGACGGAATCCGACTTTGAGGCGGATTCCAGCGTCCTTCCGGCTTTATTTAGAGCCTTCACCTCCCTTCAATCCTCACCGGTGATCCCAGCCTCTAATCTGAGCATTGCCTCCGGTTTCGTCCCGTGTTTTTCTTCCGTCTCCGGAAACCAGGTAAGAACCCGGCATCTTTTGAATTTACCATCAACTTTTCGTAGTCTGTGGAGCGCGGATTCCTGCCGGTTATCTTCGGCTTTTCGCTAGGAAGGGCGATGCCCTAGTTCCGCTGTTTTCGGAAGTCCGGCGCTCCTTCGTCTTTTTTCCGGCTATTTTCACCGCTGGTGCTGGTCGACGAGGCTTTGTACCGATCCCTCAAGGCGTCTTGTAGCCATGGCCGTAGTAGCCCCAGCCACAGGGAAGCTATGGATCTCAGGGTGTGGGACCGAAGCCCCTGTTTTGCTAAAGTTGTGTTTGATTTTTTTTTTTCTTTTAACAACACCGCCGGCCGTTTGTTGCCGCCGACCGCCGTCCACGGTGGCCGCCCATCGGTTTTCTAACCGACAGCCCCCCACCAGCAGCCACCCACCCTCCGCCTCTTCCTCAATTAGAGAGAGAAGCTTTGTTCCCTCTCCTTCTCTCTCTTTTCTTTGTCTCTCTACATTGATTTTTTTTAAAATTTTTTTTTAATTTTTTTTATTTTTATACCCTCTTTCAAGGATTGTTGGATCTAGATACACTACATTCGGTATAGAAAAATATGTATGCTGTCTTATTTAATTGGACCATGTAGTCATCACTTTCTAACATATATTTAATACATACAGTTTTATTTTTTATTTAAAATTTTAAATGACAAAAATATATATTTAATACATACAGTTTTATTTTTTATTTAAAATTTTAAATGACAAAAATATATCCATGCTTTTTAAAAAATTATGAGGTCTCGTGGTCATATTATGATATCTTTTGACCAACTTATGACTTTCTACACACATAATATCATGAGAAAGGCATTCTTGTTATTTAAATATTTTATAATTTTTAATAATAAAAATATCCTTCCTTCTTTATGGCTTCTGGAAGAAAAATTATGACAGAATATTATAATTATTTTTAAAAGAGGAGAGATATTTTTATCATTCAAAATTTTTTTAAAAAAAATAAAATTATAGGCATTAAATGTATATTGAAAAGTGATAGCTATATAATTTCATATTATTAGATGGTGTGCTCTATATCAATTTTACTGCACCATATGTGGTGCACAAAATATTTCTCCCTTAATAAATCCTAGGGTCTCGATCTATGGCCTTTAAACAGCATGCAACCTCCGACACTAACCTAACTGGATAGTATTAGATTGCAGTACTAATATTTCCTATAAAAGGCATTGATGATCCAAATGGGATTGCTAAAATGATCTTAAATCATTAGTTATCTTTATCCCAAGATAATCTTATCCCTAGTGATTTAAAATCACAATGTTTAATATATTATGTTCTATTGATTAAAGATTCCTGGATATTCATAAGTAACATATTTAGTATTCTAACCATGTAATACCAAAACTACCCCTAAAATATTCTATAAAAATATATTTATTAATTATATAAATTATTAATCATATAAAGATATATTAATTAGTATTATAGAACTAATATTTTTATTTATACTTATAATTTATTATTTTAATACTAATATTTATTTTGATTAGAAAATAAGGCACATAATAGTGACATATTAAATAATTTTATTATATAAATATAAAGTACAATAATATATTTCTATTATAATTTTAAATTATTATATATATAATATATGTATCATTAATATAATATATAATATATATAATATTGATATAATATATTAATACTATATTGATATGCTAATTTTTCTTACTAGATTAGGAGCATTTTTGTCTCCAAATTTCAGTTCCAGATCATTGTCCCTAGATGGCTTGGATACCCAACCTCAAGGATGAGTATTCATTTCATCAGAAGGGGCAGTGATTTGAGGAGTAAGGATGATTTGGGAATGCTACCATATAGGATGCGATGGAGCAACCAAATGCAGTGACATTGTCATCTCTAACTCCATCATCTTGATCTTGAAATGATCATCTTATACCAAACAACCCTATAATATTAATTGTATCCTAGCATAATTCTTGATTTATAGTTGATTAATAGAATGCATATGTCGAATCAACCAAGGATTTGGGCACTATTACTTGGTCAGCCTTATTAAAGTATTGAGACTTAGAATTTTTATTTTTAAAATTATCATGAAAAAAAAATGATAAAATTATGAATTTTTTGAATGTTAAGTTGGATCTATCGGTAGATTTTACTTACAAGACAAGTAATGTAATACTTTTTTTCTAGATTTATCGATAAATTATATAATATTTATGTTATTAAATTTTAAGTCATATTATTTATGATATTATGAAGTTCAAATATGGTATTTATTTATTGTATATATCTTATTATGGAATATTATTCGATGCATAATCAAGGTAATTGATTTAATTATGGATTATGATTGTTTGATTTTGATACCAATCGATTTTGCATATTTTTCAATTTGGGAACATGGAACATGTTTTTAAATAGAAAGAGCTTTAATTCAAAATGGATTTAGACTCAAAACCTTGCTATGTATCGATATCTTGTCATTGAAAATTATGTGTTGGTATATCGATACACTGCTAGTAGAGATTGTATGCTGGTACATTGATATCCTGCTAATAAGTATTATGGGTTGGATATTGATTCTCTACTAGTAGGGATTATATATTGATACCCTCCCTAGTGAAGGTTATATATTGGTATATCAATATCCTGTCAGTAAGAATTATATGGTTGCATATCAACATCTTACTAATGGAGGTTATATATTAATATATCAATATCTTGCCACTGAAGTTACATATTTGCATGTCGATACCTTGCTAGTAACAGTTATATATTGATATATCAATATTTTGCTTATTGGGGATTATATATTAGCATTTTGATTTTGACATCCTATTATTTGGGGTTATGTAGTAGCACTTTGATTATTACTAAACTCATATTTTGGCTTAGCCACAAGATATAAATGCGATCATAGTTCATGACCGTTGAGACGAACTTGATGCATTGAAGAAAAAATGATTTATAAATGAAATTTGAGTTTTGAAAAGATTGAATTCACATGCATATTGTTTTGATAGTACGGTATATTTAGATTTCATTTTGAATTAATGTACTCTACAAATTTATTTTTAGTATATTATTATTGCCTAATTAATTTAGTTAAAGTGTTCATTGTTTATTAGGTTGTTCTAGCTTATTATTCTATATTATATTATTTTTATATTTTTGAAGAAATAGTTAGAATTGAAAATTCATTATGGGAGAGTAAATAGAAATAAAATTTTGATTATCTTTTTTTTCTAGATTAGGTTTTATCAAAATTTGATGTAAGACTTTAAAATATTGTTAGTTTTGGTTTAGTTATTTAAATTAAGTTTGAATACTAGTTATTTAAATTTATTTGGATTGTTTGTTTATAATATCATTTGAGATACCTTGCATGCTTATGGAAAGAATTTCTTATGAGTATATGGTGGGTGCCATGATCTCTGACTCATGATATCGGGTCGAGGGTTAGAGTTGGATTCAATAGGGTTATCTTATCCTATATCACCACCATTATATTCTTATCGATATTCTGTATGCTCTCTTATAAAATCCATATTTAAATGTTGTCTGATCTAAGTCTCTGCAATCAAGAAATTTATGGCATATGTTAGATTGTCATGTAAAATATATATAAGTATGCAAAGTTTTATGCAGATTGGTATGGTTCTGAGCTTTTGCCTCTTGTTTATAGACTTTACCAAAATATAATAGGTCCATCAAATGAAAACTATACTTTTACTTGAATTCTTGCACTCCACCCTTTGAAGTAGTAATATATCCTAGTATTCTGAAATACCATACTCTTGTTATTTAATCTTTATGCATGTGCTCTCTTAGTTGCCTAATGTTTTATTCCAAGTTTAGTTATTTCATGTGGCATACCTACAAAAGCACATAATCTACTTTTTAGTAGATTATAACATGACAATATTCCCATACTTTGTAGAAACTTGTCTAGTGAATATTATACATAATAGCAAACTATTGCAATATATAAAACAAATAATTTACTTGAAAAAGTTCCTTCTTGCAAACATCTCCTTCTAGAAGTTCTAGAACCAAAAAGATGTACATTTGGAATCAACAATTTAATTAGGACTTACATCATTCATAGTTATTTCAACATATTGTGCTATGCATTTATCTTGTAGTGCTTATGATGATAATATTCTCATTTATGGTTATTTTCACATGTTTGTGCTCTTCACTTATCATGTAGTGCTTGTGATAGTAATGTTCTAACTATAATTTCACCATTTCCATCTTACTTTACTTTTATTCTTTTTTCCTTTTCCAGGAGGAACTCTTTCCGTGAAAAAGATTTTGGATGCAGTATGGCTGATTGGTCTGAACTTCTAAATGATATACTCAGGACTTATTGTAGATCGATTATTATTCCTACTAGATTTGTACCATTTTGCTTTTGTGTGTACATCATGGAGGTCAATTGCACTAGGAAAAATGTCATCTCTTATGTCAAAGAGCTCCCTTGTTGATGCTACCATATGAGAAGGACTCCTCAACTTGCAGCTTCATTAGTATTTCTAATATGGAGATATGCAAGACTTTTTTTGCCTGAAGAGCTTCGCATAATAAGTGGTGCTGCGGATCATCTTATGGATGGCTATTTATATTGGATCATGATTTAGAGATATCTCTCTTGAATCCACTTTCAAGAGTGCAAGTAAAACTTCCACCACATCCAATGTTTCCTGAACATAATTCGACGAAGAAAAAGGCACTTTATAGAGAAGTCGGGCATATGGAAGTATAATATAATTCCATAAGGTAATGCTATCCGATGATCCCATTTCAAATCCTAATTTTCTTGTCATGGCCATCATCTCAGACGATGATGAATGCACCTTCTGTAGACCAGGTGACAAGACATGGACTTCTTTTAGGGATTGGTTTAAAGACTATATTATACTTTTGCACTGCAGCAATCTATGATGGAAAAAATTTATGCATTCTGTGCTGGCTCCATTGGTGTGGAATTTAATATTAACACTCTTTCTATAGCACAATTGGTTTTAGATATTCCACTTCGTAGAAGAAGAGATGCAGAGATAATAAAGTATGTTGTAAAGTCTGGAGAAGATATATTATATATCTTAAGGTATTGGATAATAATTCCTCATGATGAAGATGGATAGGAACAACTCCAAGATAATGGTGATAATGATGATTCAGATGATGGTGATGAGGAGGATGATGTGGATAACATTTTTTGGAAACCTTTTTATAGAACAGTTGGATTCGATGTTTATAAACTGGAAGCTATTTAAACTAAGGGTATGAGTGGACTGAGGTAAAAAGCTTGGGGGATCGAGCTTTATTCCTTGGATTGGGGTCATTCTTTGTCCGTCTATGCATCTGACTCTAATGAATACAAGGCAAATTGTATTTATTTCTTAGATGACAACTTTGATTATTGTTTGAGGACGATTCCTAAGTGCAGTGATACAGGCATATTCAACATGACAGATGGTAGCTATTGAGCCTCTTCCTATTTCTCCCCATTGGTCGACTCCAGCTATTTGGTTTATCCCAATAATTGCGTTGAATGGATTTTTGTTTTGATATTTTTTTGATATTTTTTAGTTCCTTTATATATTATCGAAAAAATTGAATGATTGTTTTGTTTGGACATTGAAAGATTTGCAAGTTCACATTTCTAGCTTATTTAATAGTTACATTTTCCTTGATTGAATTTTGTTGCCTTATTTTAGGTTGTTATTAGTTACTATGTGTAAATTTCTGAATATGATAATGGATAGAAGTCGTTGAGTTGTGTAAATAGCAAGAGGTAGAATCCCTTTGAGATGGGCATTCTTTCTTTTCATGTGACCGAAAGAACAACACTAACAGGAATGCGTGAGGTGATAATGAGAAGAAAATATAATTGATGCAATATAAGAAGAACAATAATTTGAAAAGTAGCACAGCATCTTATTAATTTTGATGCATATGCCAAGCACCACCATAGAATTTTCCTTTTTAAAATGAATAATTATTAAAAGTCCCAACCAAAAATCTAATTTAGAAAATATTTAGATTGAATTATTTTTTCTTTTTTGTGCAAAAATCTAGTTTATTCCTTTTCAAAGAATCCCAAGATAAAATAATTTTTGGTTAAAAAAGGAACACTCAAAATAGAAAAAATACCACACATGCAAAAACTATCACTAACAAAAATAATTTTAATTCCATAAAAAATGAAGATCATATGTCAATAATATTTTCCTCTCAGAGAACTCTTCATAATAATTTTATGTAAGCATTATTCACCTCAATCACATAAGAAAAGGAAATTTGTTTAATATTTTTATCCACACCCACAAAAAAATTCATGCAAAAAATTAAATTCGATATTTGTTTATTTTTCCTTTATTGTGCAAAAATCTAACCTAACCTTTACAAGAAGTCCCAGAATACAAAAATATTGATTAAATAATGAACATGCAAAAAGGAAAAAAATTACCACTTGCACAAAAAAAAATATTGCTAACTAAAAATTTGAATTCAACATTTTCTTTTTTGTTTAAAAATCTAATTTATTCTTTTTGGAAGAGTCCTAGAATAAAGAAATTTTTGTTAAAATGGAATATTCAGAAAAAAAAATCACATGCACAAAAATGGTCAGAAGCAAAAAAAATTGAATGCTACAAAAAAAAGAAAAAAAAATCCTACTCAAACTCTTCATAATATTTTCCTATACGGACTCTTCAAAATAATTTTATATAAATATTAATTATAGCATTTAAAAAATGGAAAATTTCCTTCTCAATATTTTTTCCATGCCCAAAAATAATCATGCACAAAAAATTGAATATCATTTGTTTATTTTTTCTTTTTTGCATTAAAATCTAATTTATTCCTTTCCAAGAGTCCCAGTATAAAAAAAAATTGGTTTTTAAATGAACATTCAAAAGAAAAAAATTACCATGCACAAAAAATTATCACTGTTGGTGCAGAATCTGGTTGACGTCGGATCGAGTTAGAGCTGAGGAAGAAGAGATTCCTGCCGGTGACCTACAAAATAAAATTCTATCCAGAGTCGGTGGTGGTGGCTCCGACGATCAAGTCAGCTCTTCTGACTAACAGAAATGGAGTGCTCAGAAAAGAGTTCAGCAGAGTTTTGGAAAGAAGAAGAGAGCTTAGAGAAAATATATCTGGAGGATTCCTTTTTATAAACGAAGCCTGTAGCAGACTGATAGTGATGGCCATAACCATCCGGTAGTGAGCCGCTCGAAGCCACGTGGAGTTTGTTACGAAAAGAGGTGTCCGTTGCGTGATGTGGCCATTCGTTGAGATTTAATAGTCGAAGTTTGAAGTAAGCAGGCGTTAGTTGGTGAAGAGCTTTGACATACATCAATTCTAGAGGAGTTTGGACTCATAAAGGAAATACGGCTAAAGAAAATTATCTAGGAGAAATGCTAGCTAAAATCTGAAAGTAATCCACTGGAGGAATCTGACTGAAGAAGAAGTTCGGAAGGAGTTCGACTCCTGGAGGAGTTCAACCGAAGGAGAAGTTCGAAAGGAGTTCGGCTCCTAAAGGTATTCGACTGAAGGAGAAATCTGAAAGAAGCTCAGCTCCTGGAGGAACTTGACTGAAGACTAAAAGAGAAATTCGGAAGGAGTTTGGCTCCTAAAAAAATCCGATTGAAGGAGAAGTCTAGAAGGAGTCCGACTAAAGGAGAAATCTGGAAGGAGTTCAGCTCTTAGAGGAACTTGACTGAAGGAGAAATTCGGAAGGAGTTCGGCTCCTGGAGGAATCCGACTGAAGAAGAAATCCATAAGGAGTTTCGACTCTTGAAGGAAATCGACTGAAGAAAAAATTCGGAAAGGAGTTTAGCTAATAGAGAAATCCGATCGAAGGAGAAGTCTGAAAGTAGTTCGACTGAAGTTCGAAAGGAGTTCAGTTGTTGAAGGGGTTCGACTACTGAAGGAAGAATTTTTGATCGAAGCTTCTTCATGATTGCCAGTTACATTATGCTAAGCATCAGAACTGGACTTCGGTGAGGAGCGGAGTTTATCCCTTAATAATAGTCATCCCCACTCTCGAGTTCGAAATTCGAAGGAAAGAGAAGTACAAAAAAGACGATAGTCGAAGTCCTTTTTCCGGGCTCTACACCTATTGGGATTGAAGCTCGTGGGAGATCTTATCTCTTGTCGAGGTTGAAGGAGATCTTATCTCCTATTGAAGTTGAAGCGTTGAAGCTTGAGGAAGATCTTATCTCTAGTCGAGGTTGAAGAAAATTTTATCTCCTATTGAAGTTGACGTTGAAGCTCATGGGAGATCTTATCTCCAGCCGAGGTTGAAGGATATCCTATCTCCTGGTGAAATTGACGTTGAAGCTCGGAGAAGATCTTATCTTCAGTCAAAGTTGAAGGAGATCTTATCTCCTATTGAAGTTGAAGCTCAGGAGAGATCTTATCTCCAATCGAGGTTGAAGGAAATCTTATCTCCTACCGTTGTTGGGCACATTAGGGTCGTTGTCGGGGCCTTTCCTCTCACATCGTCTAAAATAAATGAGGCATTCGATTTTCTCATGTCAAGATGAGGTTCTTCTCCTATTCCTAACATAGCAATAGGGGCATAGATGGGCTATTGAATGGGCCTCTCCCCTCCTATCTTGAATAATTGGAGGTCTTCGACTTCGCTCACGTTAGGACGAGGTTCTCCTCCTGTTCCTAATGAGGCGTGGGGCACATAAGGGCTATTGTCAGGGCCTCTCCCCTCATCTCGTCTAATAATGAATGAGGCCTTCGACTTTGCTCACGTTAGGACGAGGTTCTCCTCCTATTCCTAACGGGCTATAGGAGCACATAAGGGCCATTGTTAGAGCATCTCCCCTCATCTTGTCTAAAATAAATGAGGCTTTCGACTTTGCTCACGTTAGGATAAGGTTCTCCTCCTGTTCCTAATGGGCTGTAGGGGTACATAAGAGCCGTTGTCAAAGCCTCTTCTCTCATCTCGTCTAAAATGAACGAGACCTTCGACTTGCTTATGTTAGGACGAGGTTCTCCTCCTATTTCTAATAGAGCCACTTTCGATTACTTCTTTTCTATCATCACATAGTTTTTGCACCAAGAAACAATGATGTTGAAATGGAGGAGTTTTATTGAAGAAAAATTACTGATAGTATATTCTTAGATTTTCTGAATTCTAAGATCGTGAAAGCATTGTTCCTCCGAACTCCTTCAGATGATAAGTTCCAGGCGGGACGACCTCCCCCACTTCATACGAGCCTTCCCAATTTGGGGCAAGCTTCCCTTAGGTCTGAGGCTGAGACATGGTGACTCGCTGAAGCACTAAGTCCTTCACTCTGAATATTTTACTTCTGACTCTAGAGATATAGTATCTAGCCACCCTTCATCTGTAGGCCGCCATCCGAACCTAAGCTTCCTCTCTTTTTTCTTCTAGTAGATCAAGGTTGACTCTGAGGTCCCATGGGTTATGCTACTCGTTGAGGGCCACGACCCATACTGATGGGAGTTTAAGCTCGATTGGGATGACTGCCTCCATTTCAAAGGCCAAGGCGAATAGTGTTTCCCCAGTCGGTAACTTTTGAGTAGTTCGGTACACCCAAAGGATATGGTAGAGTTTGTCCACCCAAGCCTCCTTTGTTCGATCGAGCCTTATCTTGATGCCTTGCAACAGACTCCGGTTGGTCACTTCAGCTTCCCCATTTGCTTGTAGGTAAGCTACCAATGTGAAGTGATAGAAGATGTTTAGATCTTCGCAGAACTCGACGAACCTCATCCCAACGAACTATCACCCGTTATCTGTTATGAGAGTTCGAAACAGACCAAACCGACAGACAATTGACTTTCAGACGAAGTCCTATACCTTGATCTTGATAATTTTTGCCAGTGGTTCAGCTTCGATCCATTTGGTGAAATAGTCAATCACGATCAAGAGAAACTTTTATTACTCGAATACCATCGAAAAAGGGCCAAGTATATCCATTTTCCACTGCGCAAATGGCCAAGGTGCGCTTAGTGGAGTAAGCTCGGAGGTCGGCTGTCTTTGTATGTTTGCATTCTTCTGACAGCGGTCACATTTTTTGACATACTCCATAGAATCGTGGTATAAGGTCGGCCAGTAATACCCTTGCTGAAGTAGATTTTATGATAGGGACTTGGCTCCTACATGACTTCCATAAATTCCCTCATGTACTTTCCATAATGCGAAGTTAGCCTCTAAAGGTCGAAGACATCTCAGCAGCGGTAGCAAATATGACCTCTTATACAACTTGCCCTCATATAAAACGTGCCGGGAAGCTTGATTCTTAAGTTTTCGAGCTTCTTTCGAATCACGAGGAAGAACTCCCTCTTTGAGATAGGCAACCAATGGGTCAATCTAGCTCGATTCGAGTTTCGTCTGCATAATGAACTATGATTCCTCTGAGCTTGGACATTTTAGAGTCTCAAAAAATACTTCTTTGGATAGTTCGGCTAGGGCTGAAGTGGCTAATTTAGAGAGGAGGTCGGCTCTTATATTTTCTATCCTCGGAATCTATCGAATGCCAAAACTGCCGAAGGTCGGAGTCAAATTCTTTACTTTCTCAAGATATTTCATCATACTTTCCTTCCGTATTTTATAGTTGCCACTAACTTGGCTGACCAATAATTGAAAATCACTGTAGACTTAAAGTTGATATACTTTTAACTCTCTTGCTATTTTTAATCCGACGATCAGCGCTTCATATTCGGCCCTATTATTAGTTGTAGGAAATTCGAAGTGTAGCATGTACTCGACGATGACTCCCTCGGGGCTGACTAAGACTAACCACGCACCTGCTCCAGCGAAGTTGGACCAACCATCCACGTACAGGATCCAAAAATCTTCGAAAAGATCGGCACTCTCTTTAGGGAGGCTTGGTTGCGACAATAGAGCACCGATCTCGTTCTGCTCAAGCTCAACATCATCTTGAATGGTGCATTCTACTATAAAATTTATCAATATCTGAGCTTTGATCGATGGCCAGGGTTGATAGTTGATGTCAAATTTTGTGAGCCCGAATGCCCATTTTGCGATTCTCTCGAAAGCGTCTGTTCGATGAAGGACTGCTTTTATTGGTTGATCCATGAGGACTGTTATGGTGTGCCACTGAAAATAAGGTCGGAGTCTTCTAGCAACAATTAGAAGAGAGAAGCCAATTTTTCTAGCTTAGAGTACCTGATCTCTGCATTCCTCAAGACTCGGCTTACGTAGTAGATCGATCGCTGCTTCTTCGATTCCTCCTTGACCAGGACTGCTGTCAAGGCTGTTGGAGAGACTGCTAGGTACAGGAATAATTTTTCTCTGAATTCAAGCTTTGCCAATAGTGGAGGTGAGCCGAGATAGTTTTTGAGCTCCTCGAATGCTCGTTGGCACTCTGTTGTCCAGCAAAAGTTCTTTGGTTGCTTGAGAACTTGAAAGAAGGGCATGTATCGCTCGACCGATCTTGAGACGAAGCGATTTAAGGATGCCACTTTTTCAGTCAGATGCTGAACTTCTTTGATTATTTTTGGAGCAGTCATCTTCTAAATAGCTCAGATTTTTTCTGAATTTGCTTCAATCCCATGTCTTGACACCATAAATCCCAGAAACTTTCTTAAGGTCATACCAAAGGTGCACTTGGTCAGATTCGGCTTCATCTTGTTCTTCCTGAGTGCACTGAAGGTCTCTTTGAGATTGGCAAGGTGGTTTATAGAAGCTCAACTTTTGACGAGCATGTCATCCACAGATACCTTCATGTTGCAGTCAATCTGCTCCTTGAAGATCTTGTTGATCAGGTGCTGGTACGTTGCTCCTACATTTTTGAGTCTAAAGGGCATAACCCTATAACAGTAAAGACCATGGTCAGTAACAAAAGCAGTTTTCTCCTCATCCTCCGACGTCATCTATATCTAGTTATAGCCTAAGAAGGTGTCCATGAAGGTGAGGAGCCTGTGGCCCGAGTTTGCATCTATTAGTCGATCAATCCTAGATAGAGGGTAGCTGTCTTTTGGGCAGGCCTTGTTCAGCTTTTTGAAGTCTATACACATCCTCCACTTGTTGTTTGTCTTTTTGATGAGGACCATGATCGAGACCCAGGTCGGATAGTTAACTTCTCGGATGAATCCAGCTTTGAGGACTTCTCCTTCAGTCGGATTCCTCCAGGAGCCAAACTTCTTCTGGATTTCTTCTTCAATTGGATTCCTCCAGGAGTCGAACTCCTTCTAGATTTTTCCTTCAATCTTTAGTCAAGTTCCTTCAGAAGCCGAGCTCCTTTCGGATTTCTCCTTCAATCGGATACCTCCAGGAGCCAAACTCCTTTCGAACTTCTCCTTTGGTCAGATTCCTCCGAGAGCCGAACTTCTTCCAGACTTCTTCTTTGGCCGAACTCCTCTAGGAGTCGAATTCCTTTCAAACTTCAGTCGAATTCCTTTAGGAGTTGAACTCCTTCCAAACTTCTCTTTCAGTCGGATTCCTCCAGTGGATTACATCCAGATTTTAGCTAGCATTCCTTTCGGATGATCCTCTCTAGCCATATTTCTTTTAGGAGTTCAAACTCCTCTAGAATTGATGTATGTCAAAGCTCTTCACCAACCAATGCCTGCTTCCTCCAAGCTTCGACTATTAAATCTCAACGAACGGCCACATCATGGCAACGGACACCTCTCTCCATAACAAACTCCACGTGGCCTCGAGCGGTCCACTATTAGATGGTTACGATCGTCACTATCAGTCTGTTATAGGCTCCGTTTATAAAAAAGAATCCTCCAGATACGTTTTTTCTAAGCTCTCTTCTTTTTTTCAAAACTCCGCCGAACTCTTTCTTGAGTACTCCATTTCTGTTGGTTAGAAGAGCTGACTTGATCGTCGGAGGATCCTATCGGAGCCACCACCACCGACTGCGGATGAAACTTTATTTTGTAGGTCATCGACAGTGACCTCTTCTTCCTCAGCTCTAGCTCGATCCAACATCAACCAGATTCTGCATCAATAGGATTGATGCTAGAGGAAGGGCCCTCTATTCTTGAGATTCTCTTATTCTTAAAGGAGTGCTCAGCAGTGATCTCTCTTCTTCCTCTCTAGAGTTTTTCTCCAAAAAAAATACCTCCTAGGAAAGCTTCGACCTGATAATCAGCGACCTCTATAGCCAGATCCTGTCCAGACCTATCCACTCCTGCTTCAGCCCCAGCAACTTAGACTCCACCTACAGCCATGGTGGATGCGGAGTAGTTCAACCTACTGATCCAATAGGTTCACGATCTTATGGAGGCGGTGTAGGCCATACATCGGTAGGCCCCGACACCGATTCAGCTAGAGCAGGCTTCTTCGAAGCCCCATGGTTCGGTCTAGGAACGATTGACTTGGGCTACCCGATCTCTAATCTCTGAAAAGGGGAAGCAGAGGATGGAGGGCCCCTGCTCGGACCATGACTCAACCCAGGAGGAAGCTTCACACCCGTTCCACTAGAAAACCCTATAGATCAATGATTGTGAAGATCTCTTGGATGAAAGGCTCCAAAAAATAAGTCGATGAATCGAAGAACTCTATCATACTTCCTCCTCACATGGTAATGATATTTGCACTGACCCTTCTTTTTCTCAGAGGATTATGCAGGAACCAATTTTGCCAAACTTCAAGCTCCCACAGTTTGAGAGTTATAATGGGATCATCGATCCGATCGACCACCTAGAGGCCTTTTGGATAATAATGCTACTCCATGATGCTTCAGATGCCATTTTATGCCGGGCATTCCTATCTATCCTCAAGAAAGCCGTCAGAAACTGGTACTCAATACTTAAGCTGGGTGCCATCTTTTTTTTTTGATCAAATGAGCCATCAATTTGTGACTCACTTCGTCGGCAGCCGACGTCCACGTCAAGGTTCAGATTCTCTGATGAATATCAGGCATAAAAGAAAAAATCTATCCGGGCCTATGTTACCTGATTTAATGCTGCTATATTGGAGGTCCAAAATCTGGACCAGTCTATTGCAATGGCCGCACTCAAGGATGGCCTTTAAAAAAATGATTTACTATTCTCCCTGGAGAAGAAGTACCCTAGAGACTTTATCGATCTACTAGCTCGGGCTGAGAGATATGCTCGTGCGGAAGAAGCTTTCAAATTAAAAGATGAGGAAGCCGTAGGAGAGCGGAGAGTGGGCAAATCTAATAAATCCACAACTAATGGAGGGCCGAATGAAGCTCGACCATGCTCATGGACTTCCTCCGAGCACAAGTGAGCCCAAACTCCTCCTCGAGCTCATCGTCAAAGAAATCCTGACAGAAGAGCACGGAGAAGTTCTCCCCCCAAGAGGTTTTACAACTACGCCCCCATCAATGCTCCAAAAATGCAAGTATTGATGGAGATCAAAGAGCAACTGCTGAGGTCTATAAGGATGTACACTCATCCCCATAAGTACAATCCTAGTAAATACTGCCTCTACCATCGTGACCACGATCACGATACTAAAGAATGCATTCAGCTCCAAGACGAGATCGAGGAGCTCATCAGGAGAAACCGACTGGGTCGATTCCTCATACGTCGGTCTGAAGCAAAGGAAGATCGATCGAGAGCACTTCCGCAGCCTAAACCACCAAGGAGGGAGAAACAACAAGAAGATCGACCGCCTCTTGGCATCATCAACACTATCTCTGGGGGACTTCGGTGTGAAGAGGCCAACGGATCTGAGGAACTAGTGAAGAGGCAGAGAACTGAACAGCCCATCGCTTTCACCAATGAGAATGCTCAAGGAGTCCAGTTCCCGTACAATGATGCAGTTGTAATCTCTTTAAACATTGTCGACTATGATGTACGCTGCATTTTGATAGATAATGAAAGCTTGACTGATATTTTATTTTATAATGCTTTCTCAAAAATATCCTTACTTAATAACCACTTGGGACCTATGAACTCTTTGTTGGTAGGCTTCACTGACGATGCCATGCCAGTTAAGGGCATAATAACTTTGACTGTGACTGCAAGATAACGTTCGAAGCTGGTTAAGGCACAGATCGATTTTCTAGTCGTAAAGGCTCCATTTGCCTACAATGCCATTCTCGATTGACCTGGTCTAAATGCACTTCGGGCAGTGGTGTCAACTTATTATTTGAAGATGAAGTTTTCAACAAGTTACGGAATTGGAGAGGTCAGGGGAGATCAAGCTCTGGCAAGGCACTGCTACTCAATTGCCCTATAAAAGGAAGAATCGTCCGACCCTTATCCTATTGACGGGCTAGATGTCCGTGATGACCTTGCCGAAGAATGGGGCGAGCCCAAAGAAAATCTTATGATCGTCCCCCTGAATGATGAAAATGCGAAGCATACAGTATAAATTGACTCCAATTTGAAAGATGAAGTTCGAAAGCAGCTCATCACCTTTTTATGGAGGAACACGGACATCTTTGCCTGGGTCCCAGTGGATATGCTAAGAATTGACATCAAGGTCATGGAACATCGGCTAGCCATTGATCTTAAGTATCAGCCAGTAAAAGAGAAGATGCGCAACAACGTCCCAAAGAGGCAGAAAGCAATCACAGAAGAAGTAGATAAGCTTCTCAATGCAGGATTCATCCAAAAAGTTAACTATCCGACCTGAGTCTCGAATGTGGTCCTCATCAAAAAGATAAATAATAAGTGGAGAATGTATATAGACTTTAAAAAGTTGAACAAGACCTGCCCAAAAGACAGCTACCCTCTATCCAGGATTGATCAACTAGTAGATGCAACCTCGGGCCATAGGCTCCTCACCTTCATGGATGCCTTGTCCGACTATAATCAGATACGGATGGCACTAGAGGATGAGGAGAAAATTACTTTTGTTACTGACTGTGGTCTTTATTATTATAGGGTTATGCCCTTTGCACTCCAGAATGCAGGGACAACATACCAGCACTTGATCAACAAGATCTTCAAGGAGCAGATCGGCCACAACATGGAGGTGTATATGGATGACATGCTCGTCAAAAGCCGAGCTTCTATAAATCACCTCGCCAACCTCAAAGAGACCTTTAGTGCACTTAGGAAGAACAAGATGAAGCTGAACCTGACCAAGTGCACCTTTGGTATGACTTTAGGAAAGTTTCTGGGATTTATGGTGTCAAGACGTGGGATTGAAGTAAATTCAAAAAAAATCCAAGCTATTCAAGAGATGACTGCTCCAAAAATAATCAAAAAAATTCAACGCCTGACTGGAAAGGTGACATCCCTAAATCACTTCATCTCAAGATCGGTCGAGCGATGCATGCCCTTCTTCTAAGTTCTCAAGCAACCAAAGAACTTCTATCAAATGATAGAGTGCCAATGGACGATCGAGGAGCTCAAAAACTACCTTGGCTCACCCCCACTATTGGCAAAGTCCGAATTCAGAGAAGAATTATTTTTGTATCTAGCAGTCTTCCTAATGGCCTTAGTAGTAGTTCTGATCAAGGAGGAAGCGAAGATGCAGTGATCGATCTATTACATAAGTTGAGTCCTGAGGAATGCAAAGATTAGGTACTCTAAGCTAGAAAAATTGGCTTATTCTCTTCTAATTATTGTCAGGAGACTTCGACCTTACTTTCAAGGGCACACCATAACGGTCCTCATGGATCAACTAATAAAAGTAGTCCTTCATTGAATGGATGCTTTCGGAAGAATCGCAAAATGGGCAATCGAGCTCATAAAATTTGACATCAAGTATCATCCTCGGCCATCGATCAAAGCTCAGATATTGATAGATTTTGTAGTAGAATGTACTATTCCAGATGATGCCGAGCTTGAACAGAATGAGATTGATGCTCTATTATCGCAATCGAGCCTCCCCGAAGAGAGTGCCAATCTTTTCGAAGGTTTTTGGGCCCTGTACGTGGATGGTTCGTCTAACTCCGCTGGAGCAGGTGTGGGGTTATTCTTAGTCAGCACCGAGGGAGTCGTCGTCGAGTACGCACTATGCTTCAAATTTTCTATAGCTAATAATGGGGTTGAATATGAAGCACTGATCGTCGAGTTAAAAATAGCAAGAGAGTTAAAAATATATCGACTTCAAGTCTACAGTGATTCTCAATTAGTGGTCGGCCAAGTTAGTAGCAACTATGAAGCACGGAAGAAAAGTAAGATGAAATACCCTAAGAAAGTAAAGGATTTGACTCCGACCTTCGATAGTTTTGACTTTTAACAGATTTTGAGGGTAGAAAATATAAGAGCCGACCTTCTCTCTAAATTGGTCACTTCAGCTCTAGCCGAACTATCCAAAGAAGTATTTTTTGAGACTCTAAAATGTTCAAGCTTAGAGGAATCATAGTTCGTTATGCAGACGGAGCTCGAGCCGAGCTGGATTAACTGGTTGGTTGCCTATCTCAAAAAGAGAGTTCTTCCTCATGATCCGATAGAAGCTCGAAAACTCAGGAATCAAGCCTCCTGATATATTTTGTATGAGGGCAAGTTGTATAAGAGATCGTATTCACTACCGTTGTTGAGATGTCTCTGACGTTCAGAGGTCGATTTGCATTATGGGAAGTGCATGAGGAAATTTGTAGAAGTTATGTAGGTGCTAGGTCCCTATCATAAAAGCTACTTCGATAAGGGTACCATTGGCCGACCTTATACCATAATTCTGTGGAGTATGTCAAAAAATGTGACTGCTATCAGAAGAATGCAAACATAAAAAGACAGCCAGCCTCCAAGCTTACTCCACTAAGCACACCTTGGCTATTTGCGCAGTGGAGAATGGACATACTTGGCCCTTTTCAAATGGCATCCGAGCAACGAAAGTTCCTCCTGATCACAATCAACTACTTCACCAAATGGGTCGAAGCCGAACCACTAACAAAAATTACTAAGACCAAGGTACAGAACTTCGTCTGAAAGTCAATGATCTATCGATTCGATTTGCCCTGAACTCTCATAATAGATAACGGGCGATAGTTCACTGGGATGAGGTTCGTCGAGTTCTGTGAAGATTTAAACATCTTCCATCACTTCATATCGGTAGCTCACCCATAGACAAATGGAGAAGCTGAAGTGACCAACTGGATCCTACTATAAGGCATCAAGACAAGGCTCGACAGAGCAAAGAGGGCTTGGATGGACGAACTCTACCATGTTCTCTAGACGTACCGAACTACTCAAAGGCTACCGATTAAAAAAACACCATTCGTCTTGGCCTTTGGAATGGAGGCAGTCATCTCGATTGAGCTTAAACTCCTATTAGCACGGATCGTGGCCTTCAACGAGCAGCATAACCATGGGACCTTAGAGTCAACCTTGATCTACTGGAAGAAAAAAGAGAGAAAGCCCAGGTTCGGATGGTGACCTATAGATAAAGGGTGGTTCGATACTATAACTCTAGAGTCAGAAGTAAAATATTCAGAGTGGAGAACTTAGTGCTTCGGTGAACCGCCATCTCTCAGCCTTAGAGCCAGGAAAAGCTTGCCCCAAATTGGAAAGGCCCGTATGAAGTGGTGGAGGTCGTCTGGCCCAAAACTTATCATCTGAAGGAGCTCAGAGGAATAACACTTTCACGACCTTAAAATTCAAAAAATCTGAGAATGTACTATCAGTAATTTTTCTTCAATAAAACTCCTCCATTTCAACATCATTGTTTCTTGGTGCAAAAACTATGTAATAACAGAAAAGAAACAATCAAAAGTGGCCATGTTAGGAACAGGAGGAGAACTTCGTTCTAATATGAGCAAGTCGAAGGCCTCGTTCATTTTAGATGAGATGAGGGGAGAGGCCCAAACAATGGTCCTTATGTGCCCCTACAGTCCGTTAGGAATAGGAGGAGAACCTCCTCCTAACATGAGCAAAATTGAAGACCTTGTTTATTTTCGATGAGATGAGAGAAGAGGCCCTGACAATGGTCCTTATGTACCCCTACAGTCCATTAGGAATAGGAGGAGAACCTCATCCTAATGTGAGCAAAGTCGAAAGCCTCGTTTATGTTAGACGAGATAAGGGGAGAGGCTCTGACAATGGCCCTTACATGCCGCTATAGTCCTTTAGAAATAGGAGAAGAATCTCATCCTAACGTGGGCGAAGTCGAAGACCTTCGATTATTTAAGATAGGAGGAGAGGAGAGGCCCATTCAACAGCCCATCTGTGCCCCTATTGTCATGTTAGGAATAGGAGGAGAACTTCGTCTTGACATGAGCAAGTCGAAGGCCTCGTTCATTTTAGACGATGTGAGAGGAGAGGCTTCGACAACGACCTTATTGTGCCAAACAATGGCAGGAGATAAGATCTCCTTCAACCTCGACTGGAGATAAGATCTCCCTCGAGCTTCAACTTCAATAGAAGATAAGATCTTCTTCAATTTCGATTGGAGATAAGAACTCCCCCGAGCTTCAACATCAACTTCACCAGGAGATAGGATCTCCTTCAACCTCGGTTGGAGATAAGATCTCTCTCGAGCTTCAACGTCAACAGGAGAAAGATCTTCTTCAACCTCGACTGAAGATAAGATTTCTTCCGAGCTTCAATGTCAACAGAAGATAAGATCTCCTTCAACCTCGATAGGAGATAAGATCTCCCACGAGCATAAATCCCAATGGGTGTAGAGCCTGAAAAAGAACTTTGGCTGTCGTCTTTTTTATACTTTCTTTGAATTTCAAACTCGAAAGTTGGGAGACTATTATTGGGGATAAACCCCACTTTCATCGAAGTTCAGTCTGATGCTTAGCATAATGTAACTGGCAATCATGAAGGAGCTTCGATCAAGAATTCTTCTTCCAACGATCGAACCCCTCCAGTGGCCGAACTCCTTTTAGAATCCAGCCAAACTACTCCCAGACTTCTCCTTCAGTCGAATTTCTCCATCAGCCGAACTCCCTCCAGATTTCTTCTTTAGTCCGATTCTTCTAGGAGCCGAACTTCTTTCCAAATTTCTCCTTTGGCCTAACTCCTTCCAGACTTCTCCTTCAGTCAGATTCCTCTAGGAGTCGGACTTCTCCTTCAGTCAAATTTCTCCAGTGGATTACTTTCAGATTTTAGCTAGCATTTCTTTCGGATGATCCCCTCAAGCCGTATTTTCTTTAGGAGTTCGAACTTCTTTGAAATTGATGTATGTCAAAGCTCTTCACCAACCAACGCCTGCTTCCTCCAAACTTCGACTATTAAATCTCAACGAACAGCCACATCACGGCAACAGACACCTCTCTCTATAACAAACTCTACGTGGTCTCGAGCGGCCCACTATCGGATGGTTACGATCGTCACTATCAGTCTGCTACAGGCTCCATCAATAAAAAGAGATCCTTCAGATACATTTTCTCTAAGCTCTCTTCTCCTTCTCAAAACTCTACTAAACCCTTTCTTGAGCACTCCATTTCTGTTAGTCAGAAGAGCTGACTTGATCGTCGAAGGGTCCTGCCAAAGCCACCACCATCAACTTCGGATGGAACTTTATTTTATAGGTCACCAGTGGTGACCTCTTCTGCCTTAGCTCTAGCTTGATCTGGCGTCAACCAGATTCTGCACCAATAATCACTAACAAAAATAATTTTAATTCCATATAAAAAGAAAAAATCCTACATCACTCATGTTTTCCTCCTAGAGTTTTTTTGATAATAATTTTATATAAATATTACCTACAACACATTGAAAAAAAAAAAATTCTTCATTATTATAAATGGCAATTAAAGCCTATATGGATGACTCCCTAAGAATTATGGAATGAAAAATATTATTTTTTTTTATAAATGATTGAGATATATTATTTCTTTTTGTAGATGAATGAGAGGTATTATTTTCTTTGTAATTTGGATTAAAAAGGTTATAAAAGGGCTTGAAAATAGAATGTGAATGGGTAATTATCTTGTGAAAGAATTTCTTCTTTCTCTCTCTCTTATTCTCTCATTGTGTCTCTCTGATCTTTTCATTATATATTATATTGTTATGTAACACATTATCAGCACAAAAAGCTTTCCAATCTAGTAGTGCAAGGCATCTCCAATGAGAAGAAGGTCCCAAGTTTGAATCCACTTTGGTTTATTCTTGAAGATTAAACTCGAACATGAATGCAGAAAAAATTTGCATAGCTGATAGTGCTATAACCTACACCATATTTTGGGATCAAAAATATTTTTTATAATTAACCTTTATAAATGAAAATATAAGTATAATTTTTGATACTTCTAATATAATTGAAGTCTCCAAAAGAGCAACCATTATACTATCAGGTGATACAAAATTAGAAATCAGGGAAGCCCTATATTCAGCACAGTCTAGAAGAAATTTACTGAGCTTTAAAGATATCTGCCAGAATGGGTATCATATTGAGATAAAAAGTGAACATGGTAAAGAATTTTTGTGCATCATTTCTTATGATTCAAATAGAAAACTTGAGTTAGAAAAGCTTTCTATTCTTTCGTTTTGATTGTACTATATAATGATTCGTGCAATTGAGATAAATATAGTATTGAACCAGAAGTTCACTAACAAAGAAATGTTTATTCTCTGGCATGAATGACTTGGTCATCCCAGATCAACAATGATGTGCAAAATTATTGAAAACTCAAATGAACATCCATTAAAGAATCAAAAGATTCTTCTAACTAGTGATTACCATTGTTCTGCATGTTCACTTGGAAAATTAATATATAAACCTTCATTCACAAAGTTAGCAATTGAATCTCCTACATTCTTGCAAAAAATTCAAGGGGACATATGTGGTCCAATTCATCCTTCTTATAGACTATTTAGATATTTTATGGTCCTAATTAATGCTTCCACAAGATGGTCCCATGTTTCTTTGTTGTCTACTCGGAACAGTGCATTTGCTAAAATGCTTGCTTTGATAATACGATTACAAGCATAATTTTTTAATTTTCCTATAAAATCTATCCGATTAGATAATGCAGCTGAGTTTACTTCAAAAATCTTTGATGACTTTTGTATGTCAATTGGAATCAATGTTGAGCATCCTGTTGCTTATGTGCATACTCAAAATGGCCTAGCGGAGTCATTTATTAAAAGGTTGTAGCTCATTGCTCGACCATTATTGATGAAAACTAAGTTGCTTGTATCTGTTTGGGGGCATGCTATTTTATATACTGCATCATTGATTCGAATAAGACCAACTGCTTACCACACATATTTCCCACTATAACTTATAGTTGGTCAACAACTGAACATCTTACATTTAAGGATTTTTGGTTGTACTGTGTACGTTCCAATTGCTCCACCCTAAAAATCTAAGATGAGACCTCAACGTAAACTTGGAGTTTATGTTGGTTTTGATGGTCCATCTATCATTAGAAATCTTAAACCTTTGACAGGTGATGTATTCACTGCTTGATTTATAAATTATCAATTTGATAAAATAGTATTTCCATCGTTAGGGGGAGATAAAAAGGTATTAAAAGCACAATGTAAGTTATCATGGAATGTACCAAACTTATTATTTCTTGATTCAAGAATGAATCAATGTGAACTAGAAGTTCAAAGGATTCTTCATTTACAAAGTATAGCAAATAATTTACCAGATGCATTTACAGACATAAGAAGGGTATGTAAATCTTATATTCTAGCTGAAAATACTTCAGCTCGGATAGAAGTCCAAGCAGGACAATCGGTCCATATGGCTGCAGAACAACCTGTGGCATGCTTGAAGTATGGAAGACCACTTGGTGCAAAAGATAAAGTTCTAAGAAAAAGAAATTCAAGTAAAATGGTACATGAGGAAAATGAAATTTCTGAAGCAAGACAAACTATTGATGATATAGCTTCTATGGATAACCAAATTGTTAGAAATAAAGAAATTTTAGTTGAGGCTCCTGAAGCAGTCCAAGTGCAAGAAAATAATAAAATTTCAATTAGCTATACATCAAAAGATGAAATATGGGATTGAAAGAAAATTATTGTTGATAATGTATTTGCTTATGCAATAGCATCTAGTATTGCTTGTGGTGATCACGAGTCCAAAAGCATTAATGAATGCCAATAATGGGATGATTGAAAAAAATAGAAAGAAGCAATTTAAGCAGAATTAAATTCTCTTCATAAATGTAAAGTATTTAGACTTGTAGTTCAAACTCTAAAGGACATTAAACCTGTTGGCTATAAATGGGTGTTCACAAGAAAGCAAAATGAATTAAACAAAATCATAAGATACAAAGTACGATTAGTTGCATAAGATTTTTTACAAAGATCTGAAATTGAATTTGATGAGACATATGCTCCTGTGATGGAAGCCATAACTTTTAGATTTTTGATAAGTTTAGTAGCTAAGAAATGCTTGATATGCACCTTATGGATGTAGTCATAGCATATTTGTATGGATCATTAGATTGCGATGTATATATAAAAATTTCTGAAGGATTTAAAATATCTGGAGTAAAAGATTTAAATTCTCACAATACATACTCAGTCAAATTACAACGATCATTGTACGGATTGAAATAATCTGGTAGAATATGGTATAATAGATTCAATGAATATTTATTAAAAATATGATACTCTAATAATTTAATATGCCCATGTATTTTTATTAAAAATTTAATATTGAGTTTGCTATCATTGCTGTATATGTAAATGATTTGAATATCATCGGAACTCTTGAAGAAGTTCAAAAGGCTGCAACTTATTTGAAAGAAGAATTTGAAATGAAAGACTTTGGTAAGACAAAATATTATCTTGGTCTTCAAATAGAATATATATCAAGTAGAATTTTCATCCATCAATCAACATATACTAAAAAGGTTCTAAAGCATTTTTACATGAATAAAGCTCATCCATTTAGTTTTCCTATGGTTGTGAGATCGCTTGATTTAAAAAATGACTATTTTCGAACCAAAGAAGAGGAAGAAGAACTTCTTGGTCCTGAAGTACCATATCTAAGTGCAATCGAGGCACTTATGTATCTTGCTAATTATACTCGACCTGATATTGCCTTTACAATAAATTTATTAGCAAGATTTAATTCTGCTCCTACTCGAAGACATTGGAATGATATTAAGCATATTATAAGCTATCTATAGGGTATTATTGACATAGGTTTACTTTATCCATATAATTCTGAGCACCAATTATTAGGATATGCTGATGCTGGTTATTTATCAGATCCTCATAATGGCAAGTCACAGATTAGATATGTTTTTACTCATGGTGACTGTGCCATCTCATGGAAATCTATAAAACAAATAATGGTTGCAACTTCATCCAACCATTCAGAGATTCTTGCACTCCATGAGATGAGTCGTGAATATATTTGGTTGAGAACCATGATTCAACATATTCAAGAATCATGTGGATTATCTTGTATAAGAAATACCCCATCGATAATATATGAAGATAATGCTGCATGTATTGCACAAGTCAAAGGAGGATTTATTAAGAAGATAGAACTAAATATATTTTATGAAAGTTCTTCTATACCCATGAGCTTAAGAAAAAAGGTGATATTAATGTGCAACAAATTTGCTCTTATAAAAATTTAGTTGACTTATTCACCAAGACACTCCCAACTGCGACATTTAAGAAATTAATTTATAAAATTGGGATGTGATGGCTTAAAGACCTAAGTTGATTATGGAACTGATCTTTAGGGGGAGTACTATACTCTTTTTTCTTCACCTTGGTTTTGTACAATTGGATTTTTCAAGTAAGATTTTAATAAGGCAGTATGTTCTAATCAATTCAAGAGAATGTTGTACTCCTTTTTCTTGGCTAATTTTTTTTTTCCATAGGACTTTTCTTAGCAAGATTTAATGAGGCACGTTCTTCATGAAGGGGTCATCCAAGGGAGAGTATTATTTTTTCATCTCTTATTCTTTTCCTACTTTTTTTTTTCCTTGTTGTTCCTACAACAAGGAAAAATCCTATCTCACTAATATTTTCCTCCTAGGACTTTAAAAATTATTTGCCACAAAAAAGTTATTTTTCTTTTTTTGCACTAAAATCTGATTTATTCCTTTTCAAAGAGTTCTAGAATAAAAAATTTTAGGAAAAAAAGGAACGTTCAAAAATGGAAAAAGCACCAAAAGTTATTAAAAAAAATTCAAATTCAACAAAAAAAGGGAAAAATACTAGGTTGCTAATACTATGTAAATATCATTTACCACAGTCATTAAAAAGAGGAAAAATTCCTTTATAATATTTTTTTCTCCATGTCCAAGAAGAAATTCATGCACAAAAAAATTAAATTCAAAAATTTTCTTATTTTTATCTTTTTATTGCAAAAATCTAATTTATTCCTTTTTGAAGAGTCCCATAACAAAAAGTTTTGGTCAAAAAAGAAATATTTAGAAAGGGGAAAAAAACAACAAGCACAAAGATTATTACCAATAAACAAATTTGAATTCCAAATTATCCTTTTTATGTGAAAATCTAATTAATTCATTTTTGAAGTGTCCTATTTTTTTTAAAAAAAACTTTGTTAAAAAGGAACATTAGAAAAGGAAATTAAAAATGCCACATGCACAAAAAATATCACTAACAAAAAAAAAACTCCAACTTCCATAACAAGAGGAAAGTTTTCTACATCACTATTGTTTTCCTTTCGGGACTCTTCATAATAATTTTATGTAAATATTATTTATGGAGGTGAAGAAAAAGAAAAAATTCCTTCTTAAATGGTTTAGAAATTAATTGAAATTATGTTGGCTGAACCTAGAATAGATTATGTAGAGAAAATATAGTTAAATCTCTGAAAATTCTTGAGTTTATGTTGAGGTCTGGTTAAACCTAAACTAAGACATACAAGGTAGAATAAAAGTAAGAGTTGGAACAGCTAAATAATAAATATAAAGAGCAAAGCATGCATAATTGTATTCATAAATCATGTAGTATTGTATTAATAGGTATGTACCAATGTTATAGGAGAGGAAGAAGGCTCAAGGAGTGCTTTGAGTAAGTTAAGCAAGATTTGTATTACTACTTATTTAGCTTAGCCATAATTCTTGCATAGTTTCATGCACATTTGATTCCGCTGCATACAGTACAAAATCATATCAATCTGAATTAATTTAAGTATATATTTATTTAGAATTAAAATTTAGATAAAAATTTTATAAACCTAATTTATCCCCTCCCTCTTGGGTTGCTGCCTCTGGGCAACAAGTGGTATCAGAGTAGGTGCTCTGTTATTAATTATTGATCTAACCATCAAGAGCCAAAGATCTTAGTAATTCAAAATGATATTTTTTTTAATAATAGACATTCTATAGATAGGCTCCCATTGTTTGATGGCTCAAATTATACTTATTGAAAAGCTAGGATAAAAATCTTCATTCAAGTACATGACTATAATTTATGAAAAATTATAATCAATAGCCTACACATACCCAATGCATCAATTCATGATAAAGAAATGATTCAAATGAATGCTAAAGTAATGAATTTACTTTATTATTCATTAGAATAAATATTTTTAATGTAATTTCTTCATGTATTTCAATGAATCAAATATGAAAGAAATTAGAAACTACTTTTGAGAGAGCAAATCAAAAAGAAACATCAAGCTTCCAAGAAGAAAAGAAAACTCATCCCAACTCATGCCTCATCATGCATGAGAATCAAAAGAAGAAGAAAAGAAAAAAATAAAAAAAAAAGAGAAAGCATTAATTGAGGAGCAAAGCAAAAAAGAGAATAAAAAAGAGAAGGAAGGTATAGCAAGTTGTTGCCTCATTGCTCAAAATAATGAGGCATATCATGAACACTCCTCTAAATTTTCTTTTAATGAATTATATGATGCCTTCAATGAGTTAATAGATGAGCACAAAATGATGAGGCTAAAGAATAAAGAACTTAAGAAATCTATTCTTTCTTTGGCTAAACAAAAAGATAAGATTTTGAGTGAAAAAGAAGATCTTTTGAAAAATATAAAAAATATAGCTAAAGAAAAAAAAATTCTTGGAACAAATTAAAACTCTAACTAAGAAAAAAAAATATAGTTAAATCTAAAAAAATTTTAATTAAAAAAAAGAAAGATTTTTAAAATCTAAAAAATCTATGATTGAAGAAAATCTTAAATTGAAAGAAGAACTTAATAAACTAAGATTTTCTACTAAAGAAAAGAGTAAATCTGAAAAATCTCTTTTGAAATAAAATGTCAAACTAAAGAAAGAAATTAAAAGCCTGAAGTCCATAATTGAAAAGTTTACAATTGGATCTCAAAAGCTTCAAGCTATATTAAACAATCAAAAGACTATTTTTGATAAAGATAAAATTGGCTATAATTCATTAAGAAAATAAGAATTTATCAAAAATATGTCTATAGAAGCTTCATTTAAAAATACTTCAATCAAGTGTTTCTTAATAAAGTTGGCCACAAAATTTTTGAATGCAATATTAAATGAAATGGCCAAACTTGTATCAAAAAAATTTAGATTTCAAAAAGAACCATGAGCTCTAACCTCCATGGATCCAAGATGACTTGGGTACCAAAAACTAGTAAATGATTGTATAGGTACACCAAGGATCTAATAGAATGAAATGAGAAAATACTTGTACTTGGATGCCTTGGGAATGGTCTTGGATGGGTGATGACATTGGTAAAATCTAAACTTTTCTCACATCATACCATCAATATTTTTTTGATTGATTCTATTGATTTTAATGATCTATTGTTATGGTTTCATATTAAGTTTTCTTGCTTAAAATTCTTTTTATGTATTGATAAGACTACTATAATTGATTTTGATAATTTGAATACTTTTAATTTTAAAGATCAATATGCTCTCCTCTATATATCATGCTATGAATTAAAATTATCTTGAAAATCAGCATGATTTAATTAAGCATGATTTAATAGCTTCTCTATATCAATTTTGCAATTGATAAACTTAAATTAAAATATGCTTAATTGGATATGAATATTTTTGAATTACTGAACATACTAGTAAAACTAAGTTTGACATTCTCCCATTATAAAATACTAAATTATTAAAATTTTAATAAAAATTAACATAAAATAAGTACTTAAAGATAAGATATGAATTATAAAATTTAAAATGCTTGATGTATTAAGTTGTATTGTATTTTAGGTTAACTCCTAAGGATTTGAAATCCCATAGTTAGATCAACACATAAAGCCAATATTTAGATTCCTCTCATTTTAACCTCAATCGATTTTGTCCCCCAACTTGAAGAATGCCTTTTATACTTGGTGTCAAATTAAATTTGAAATATGCTTTCATATTTTATTCATATTATTTTCAAGCAATGAATTTAAAAATTAATTTTTCTTCAATCTTAAAGTGGTATCAAATCTCTTAAGAAAATCTTGATTTATTTCAACTCAATGGGTATCAAATTAGAGAAGATCTTTCAAAGATGTCACATTTTCTCTTTAAAATATTGGGTATTGAAAATTAAATTATTTTTCATGTTTGATATCAAGAAGTTTGTTATTTGAGCTGATTTTTAAAATAATCAGTATCATAATTCTTATAATTGGTATCAAACAGTCTATTCTTGTCCTAAATTTTCTTGCCTTTTTTTTTACAAAAGAAAAAAATGTTTTGTCTCAAATTTGATTTTGTATAGCTTGTATGATATCATTTAAGATAAATCTAAGAAGTTCATATATTTTCTAAACTTAACCATCTAGTATTTCATAAGAAAAGGGATGAAATGACCTTTTAAAGAATAATAGAAAATCTAATCATAATTTGACTTGAATAATTTGCTGATATCAATTCAAATTGATTTATCATTTTAAATTTTTAAAATTATTTGATTTGAATTAATGTAGCTTTATCATTTTAAAACTAAAATAATTGGTATTGATTTTTTTTTGAAAAGCTGCTATTTCAAAATATCTAGTATCAAGCTGAATTTGCAAATTAACTTTTCTTAATCTTTAAGTGATATCAATTTTTTAAGTAAATTATTAATTAATTTAAATTTTAATTTTATTGATATCAAATAGAATTTACCTTCAACAAATAAATTTAAAAATTAATTTGCTCTAATCTTTTAGTGGTATCAAATTTTTAAAAAAATTATTGTTTGATTTGAATTTTAGTTCAATTGGTATCAAGATAATTATTATTTGATTTGAACTTCAAAACTCTTGGTATAAAATTTTCATAATTGCTATCAATTAGTATATCATTGCCTTTCACTCTAATGCCTTATCTTTTAGCAAAAAGAGAAGAATATATTTTTCTCAAATCTAAGTTTGCACAGTCATAATTTTAATATATTATTGTTTGAGATAAATTATAAATATTTGATACCTTTTTTGAACTTAATGTGTAATATTTCTTGAGAAAAGAAAGAAATATTTTTTAAAAATTAAATATATCTCTTTATGATTTACTTTGCATGATATATCCAAATTTTTAATTTTAAAAGGATCTATATATCTCAGATTTGTAAAGTTCAAAGAAACAAACAAAAACTTCTTTCAAATAATACAAACAAATATTTTTTAAAAAACTTATCACAACTGGGATCATAATTTATATCAAATAGTCTATTTTTGCCTTGAATTCCATTGCATCATCTTTTGGTAAAAAAAAAAGTCTCAAATTTAAATTTTCATGATCATATTCTTATTATTATATTATTTGAGATAAATTTTTTATGATATGTTTTTGAATGATTTCCTTTAGTATTAAGAGGAGAGAAGTATTTTTAAGACTATATTATTTAAAATTTTTAAAGTTTAAAGTTCTTTTAATTAAAATTTAGAAGTTTGTATGCATTTATATTTTTGAGAAAAGAAAGAACTCTTGATCTAAATTAAAAAGTAAAACTCACATTATATTTTTTACAAAAAGAGAAGAAAATATTAAAAAAATATAATCTTTTAATTAAAAATATATTTGAATTTAAAAATCTAAATTTAAAGTTAAATAATCTAAATTTTTAAGTTTCGCATCAGTTAAGTTCATATTAAATGTGCTCAATTTAAAAGATAGGAAGAGAAAGTAAAATTTTTACTCTTAAAAGGCTACTTGATTGAAAATACATTGACATAAAGAGAAGAATTTATTCAAGATGAATTGATCACTAAATTGATATTAATTAAAGTTTAATATGGTATTAAATTAAAGATGCTTAACTTGAAAGAAAAAGAGGGAGTAACAAAAATTGTAAAGCTTAAGCATGCAAATTTTGAAAAAGAAAAGTAAAAGATAATGCTAAAGAATGAATATATATATTTTAATTTGATAATCTAAATTTAAAATATGCTTATTTTGAAATAAAGAGAGAGAAAAAATTAAAAAGTAAATTAATCTAGCTATTAATATGAAAAATAGGGGGAGAGATATTGATTTGATTAAAAATATTAAGGAATTTATGATCTTAAATTCTCTATCAATTATCTTATATTAAGCTTTATTATATTGATTTTAATTTTTTAATCACATATCTTATAGTCTTTTCAACTTGTACTTTCATATATTTATTCAATTTGATTTACTTGATTTAAAATGTTATTAATTTAAAGTAGTATCAGACAAATAACTTGCATGTTCTTCAATGTTGAAACTTGCTTAAAATGGTATCATTTATATGCTGATTTCATAATTTGATTTGCCTAAATATTCTTGACATTCTTGGAGTTGAATTGAATTAAAAATTCTTCTTACTCTTAGAAATAAATTTATAAAATTTTTAATGTATAATGTAAGATTTTTATAAAATTATTTTTAGCTCTGTTACTATCTTTCATACTCTTTCGATAGATACCTTTTCAAAGTCTAATTGACTAAAATTTCTTAAGAAAAATAAAAAATAAATATTAAAATTTATATCAAATTATTTTTTTTATTATTATACTTATTTTGTTTGAAAATCTATAATTTTTTGAAATTAAATTAAAAATCTAATTGATGGTATCAAATAAAAATTTAGCATCGGATATACTTTACTTGATATTAAATATGCTGAAATATCTTAAAAAGCTCTATCCTTCAATATTGACTTGAAAAATCTTAATTTAAATCTTTTAGAAAAGGAAAGAGCGATATCAATATAAATTTGATATCAAACATGCTTATTTTCATATTAAATATCCTACGAAGTTTAAATTTAATATCCTCTTAAAATTAAATTAAATTTTTTTTGAATTTGATATTTTTTTTGAATTTTAATTAATTTTGATGATACATTTGATGCATAAAGATTAAGAAAAAAATATTATGCTTGATTTCTTTCTTCAAATCTTTGAAAAGCTCTATTTCTCTTAAAGCTTAACAATACATATTTAAAAATTTGATTATAAAAGTTATGGTCATTAATGGGAGAGACTTTGATTTTTGAATTCAAGCTAATTTCTAAAAGTAAAGAGTATATTTTAAGCATATTTTAAATCAAAAGATAAGTTTTCAAAGAGAAGATGATTAATTTAAAATTGATCTTCTAAATTAAATACATCTCTAAATTGATACTATTTTTATTTCTTGTTGATTTGATGATATTTTTTGATCCTTCCTATTAGCTTTTTGATGCTGTCAAAAAAGGAGAGAGGAATGTTAAGTATAAGCTTAATGAATTGATGCTTAAAATACTAAATAATTTGATGCTTAAAACCTTAAAATACTCAATAATTAGTATATGAAAAATATGCAATGAACTAAAGATAAATTGAGAATATTCATGAAGTATGAATTCATATGTTTAATCAATTACTTTATGATATATGTTGGCCAATTTTATTTTTATGTGGTGTTTATTTTGTATGGCTAACTATTTATACTTTTGATATATAATATAAACTCCATATCACATCTTTATGTATTTTGGCTAAAACTATTTACTTAATATATGACTCTTATGACTCTTTTGATATATTGGTATCTTATTTTTCCATGAATATGGAATATATTTTTCACATATAGAATCAATTATATTATGCATTATCTTTTAAGGAGCAGGTTCTTCTTTCTTATTAGATAGAGAGTAAATTTTATTTAAAACAAGAAAAGAGTAATTTTTAATTGATGATCTCAAAAAAAAGTGTTGCCCAGTGATAGCAACCCAAGAGAGTGGGTGAATTAGGTTTTTATAAAAGTTTTATCCAAATTTAACTCTACACAAGTCTGTGTTTTGATTTTAACTTAAGTGGTGTGGTTGAAATGTAAACAATATAAGCAATAGCAATTTTAGGATAAGCAAATATTATGAAGAAATGTGAAAGCTAATCTAAATATATAATAAAGCAAGTGAAGCAAGAATTGAAAGCATAACACAAACACACAAGATTTTATAGTGGTTCGGAGCAACCCACTCCTACATCTACTCTTCAAGCTTTTCTTGGGATTTCCACTATAATCTATTCTTGATTACATTGTGTTTGTTTTTCAGGCTTACAAACAAACCTAGTTGGTTTTCACAAGAGTATCAACCAAAATCTAACACCATTAGTTTTTTGGGTTCACTAACAATCTAGTTGATTTTTTGGGCTCACCAACCAAAATCTATAATGTCTAATTCTAGGTTCGAATGGGCCTAATCCCCAAGTTTCTTTTCTCCAAAGAAACTTGAAAAAAAATAAAAATACAATATAAGAACTTCAGCACAAAAATAAAAAATAGAGTTAAAACTCTTTTAGCACGAAGAAGAGGTTAAATAATTGGCTCTTTTGAAGCTTAGAAACTCTTCTTTGAGGCTTGAGAGGATGCTTGAGAATTTGTAGAAAATAACTCTTAAATGTCCTTTGAAATCGCTACAAAATCCTTCTCGTTTTTTCTTTTATTGATATGCAATAGAATCCCTTAGGTTTAAAAAATGATTTCTCTCTCTAAATCTTTTAATCTTATTTCTTAATTGATTCTCCACCTTTAAATACCTTTGGAGATAGTTGAAAAGAGATTTCTAGTTATTGGAAGCATTGAAATAACCATTGGAAGTGAAAACTAGCCATTGGAAAGCTTACAGAAAAATCTCGTTGAAGGCTATCACGTATTTGGAGAGCTCTCGATTTTTCTGCAAGAGCTCTCGATCTTAGAACATAGAAATGAGGTTTCTATTTTCTAAAATAGAGAGATCTCATCCAGTTTTGGAGAGGTCTCAAGCCTATGCCAGGGCAATATGCAGGAGTGCCAAACAGCTTGGAGAAGCCTCCAAATTTTTAGGAGAGGTCTCTAAATTTTCAGGAGAGATCTCTAAAAATTTTGGCTTCATTTTTCTTCAATGTTTGACCTTCTAAACTTGAATTTCTTGGCCCCAAACTCTTCTAAACAAGATTGCTTCCTTCAATTTAATTTCTCTTCTTTCAATCATACTTTCTTCATATCAAGCCATCCAAATATGTGTGAATTTAATCTTTTAAGTATTTTGGCATGGCATCTTGAGAGGATTTATTCTTGAGATAAATTCTTCATTTTGAATACTTGAAAAATCCTACATACATTCTTAAGACACATGATTAGATACATAATAAACTCAAGATTTGTCAATCATTAAAATCAATCATGGGATCAACAATCTCTCTTTTTTTGATGATGGCAAAATTTTGAGTATATGTTAAAGAAACTAATGTGAATCAAGATAAGAATAATAAATTAAACTTCTTGAAAGAATTTTTAATGAGTCTTTAATTTATTGCACATCATTAGTACATACATATTTCATATACTCAACATACTTCTTCCTTTTTTTGACAACATCAAAAAGCTCATGGAAAGAAACAAGAAGTCATCAAAATCAATATCAAAGCATTAAATTGAGAGATGTATTAAATTCATAAAATTAATTTAAATAAATTATCTTCCTTTTAAAAATTTATCCTTTGACTCAAAATAAGTTTTAAATATTTATTTTAATTTTAAAAATTAATTTGAATTTGAATATCATATATTTTCTCTTTTTGAATGAATATACTCTTTAATCAAATTTTTAAATATGCACTTTTAAGCTTTAAGAGGAATAGAATTTTTTAAAAAATTTAAATATAAAATCAAGCATAGTATATACTTTAATATTCAATCTTTTTTTCTTAAAAAATTTTAGTCAATTAAGTTTGAGAAAGATATATATCGAGAATGTATCGAACAAAGTAAAATAAACAGTATCAAAGAAATAGATAGTTATATTTTCAAATTCATTACTTTAAGTAGAAATTACTTTAATATAAATAATTCATAAGAATTTTACAATGCATATCAAAAATTTAGTATCAAATTTAAATTTTTAAATAAGTTTTAAGATTAAATTTAAAAATTTATTTCTTAGAGTAAGAATATATTTTTAAATTTAATTTAACTTCAACTAATTATCTAAAAATAAGATAGAGCAATCAAATCATGTAAATTAAATTGGATAATAACATGAAAGCTTCATATATGAAGATCATAAAGTAATAGATTGAGAATTTAAGATCAAAATTTATTTATCTCAATGCAAATTAGTCAAAATTTTTAATCAAATCAAATTAGAAAATATCTCTCTCCCTATTTTTCATATTTATAGCAAGATTAATTTACTTTTCAATTTTCTATCCCACTTTGTTTCAAATCAAGCAAATTTAATACGAATTTATCCACTAAATTTAGATTTTTTTAAATTTGAAAGATATTTTCAATTTTAAATCTATTTTTAATTAAATGATTATTCTTCTTTAATAATTTTTCTTTCTTACTTTAGCAAATAAAACTATTTTAAAATTAAATAAAATTCAAGAGGATAAGCATCAATTGAGTGAACTAAGCATTAATAATTCTAAATATCAATCAAATATAACATTCACTCAAGAAGACACCAAATTTTTTTAAAAGGATTTATTTCTTGTTAAATTCAAATAAGAACAAATATTGAGAGGATCACAAAACTATGACACAAACATCTGTCAAAAAGATATTCTATTTAAATTTAGATCTTTCTTGTCATAAGAAATATCACTCAATTAAGATTACAAAATATATGAAATTTTTTGAATTTATCTTAAATGGTATCACATCAAGAGTATATCAATCTAAAATAAATTTAAGATATCATATTCAATTCTTTTGCCCAAAAATAATACAATAAAATGCAAGGCAAAAATGATACCAATAATACCAAGAGTAAAAATTTTCTTAGGAAGAAACTTTTTGATATCAATTAAACTAAAATTTAGACCAAATCATGATTTGCTTAACAATTCAATACCATTTAAAGATTAATTTAGGAGTTTAGCTTGATACCAATGAATTTAGTTTTGAATTGATAAAGATAAATTAATTTAGATAAATCATTTTGAATTGATATCAGCAAATCAGTTAAGGCAAATCATAAAAAAATTTTTGGTTATTCTTCAAAAAGATTATCTCTTCCTTTTCTTAAGAAATATCAAGCAATTAGGTTCAGAAAAGGTATGTATTTTTGAGTTTGTCTCAAATGATATCAAATCAAGAATATAGCTATGCAAAATCATATTTGAAATAAAGACATTCTTCTCTTTTTGCCAAAAGATAGATCAATCAAATATATAGCAAATAGTAAAATATTTGATACTAATCACTTAAAATTGAAGTTCTCTTTAAAAGTTTAGCTTTGAAGATAAATGATAACTTCCTTGAAACATCTTATTAGATATCAACTTCAAAAGATTCAAGAAGATCATTTTTTAAATTTAATTTTTAAAATCAATCAATTAGAATAAAATAAGAATATTCATCAATAAATTTTCTTTTAAGATCAAAGAGTTAATCAAATCGATGATCAAGAGAGATATTCAAGAAAATTTAGAAGATCATAAAAAATAATCAATTGGGGGGTCCAGTAATCAATTTAAATAAGATCAAATAAGAGAAAACTGGTTGAAGGCTTTATGTGTTCAGTTCAACTAGGGAGTTTCAAATTTTTAGAAGAATTTTGATAACTTAGCTTCTTATAGGGAATGCCAAAAAAATTAATTTTTCTTATAGATTTAGCAATTAAAATATTCACACCAATTAAGTATTTTTTAAATTAAATTCATCAATTATAAAATTGATATGGGGAGGCTTAAGATATCATGCTAAATTTTAAGATAAAATCATTTCATCCATAGCATGATATATAGAAGAGAGCATGTTGATTTAAAAATTAAAATATTTAAATTATTGCTAGCATCAAAATCAATCATACTTATCAAAGCATGAAAAGAGTTATCATATACATACATATTAGCAAATCATTAAAGTCAATACATTCGATAAATCAAGCTTTATATTCAAGGAGTATGATCATTTTAAGCAAAGATAAAATCATCAAAATCAATCCAACATACTCAATAATTATGCTAATTAATAATCAAAATATATTTAGTAAACAATGATGGTATGATATGAGAAAAATTTAGATTTTATCAAACATCATTATCCATCTAATTTTATTTCCATGGCATCCATCCATAGAATTTTTTCTTTTTATTCCATTGGTTCCTTGGTATATCTACAAAAATTATTTTTTAGATTTTGGTACCCAAGCAATCTTGGGTCCATTGAGGTTAGAGCACATAATTTTTTTTAAAATCCAAATTTGTTTAACTAAAGTATGATCAATTTTTTTAATATTATATTCAAAAATTTTATAGCCTACTTTGTTATATTTAAGACACGTAAATGAATTATTTTCAAATGAATCTTTGCTAAACATATTTTTGATAAATTTTTATTTTCTTAAAGGATTATACCCAATTCTAGCTTTATTGAAAATAGCCATTTGATTATTCAAAATTGCTTGAAGTTTTTGAGATCCAATAGTAAATTTTTCAAGCATGGATTTTAAATTTTTAATCTTTTTTCTTAGTTTTGCATTTTTTTTCAAAAATGATCTTTCAGATTTTAAGAGCTTTTCTTTTTCTTCAACAAAGAATTTTTCAGATTTAACTATATTCTTCTTTTCCTAACTTAGAGTTTTAATTAGTTCTAAATTTTTTTTCTTTTCTTTGGCCAAATATTTTATATCTTTCAAAAGATCTTCTTTTTTACTCAAAATTTTATTTTTCTCTTCAACCAAGAAAAGATTAGACTTTTTAAGTTCTTTATTTTTGAGCCTTAATTTTTTGTATTCATCCATTAAATCATTAAAGGTTTCAAATAATTCATCAAAAGTAAATTGAAAAGAATTTTTAAAATTTATCTCATCTTCATTAGTCATGAGGCAAAGATTTATTGTACTTTCTTTCTCTTTTTTATTTCTCATTTCTTCACTTTGCTCCCTCTTAATTAATGCTTTTTTTTATTTTCTCTTCTTCTTTTTCTTCTTTTTATCCTAATGAGCCACGAGGCATATGATGGGGTGAGCTTTCTTTTCTTCTTGAAAGCTTGAATCCTCCTTTTGATTTGCTTCCTCATAAGTTCTTTCCAATTTCTTCCAAACTTGTTTTGTTGAAATGTAAGAAGAAATTAGATTGAACACATTTACATCTAATGAACAATAAAGCATATTTAAAGTCTTAGCATTTAGATGCATTGATTCTTCATCAATAAATGATGTATTTTGTGTGTGAGGGCCATTGATAATAATCTTTCATAGAATATAGTCATGTGATTATATTCATGTGCTTATATGAATATTTTCATCCTAGCTTTCCAATGGATAAAATTTGAGCCATTAAAAAGTGGGGGTCTATCTATGAAATGGCCTTCATTAAAAAAAAAATATTTTAGGCTGCCAAAATCTTTAGCGCTAGATGGTTAGGTCAATAATCAATAATAGAGCACCTGCTCTGATATCAATTATTGTCTAGTGATAGCAACCCAAGAGGAGGGTGATTTGAGTTTTTATAAAATTTTTGACCAAATTTAAATCTACACAAGTATGTGCTTTGATTTTAACTTAAGTGGTGTAGTTGAAATATAAACAATATAAGCAGTAACAATTTTAGGATAAGTAAATACTATGAAGGAATTTGAAAACTAATCTAAACACATAATAAAGCAAGTGAAGCAAGAATTGAAAGCATAACACAAACACACAAGGTTTTATAGTGGTTTAGAGCAACCCACACCTACGTCCACTTTTCAAGCTTCTCTTGGAATTTCTACTATAATTTATTCTTGATTATAGTGTGTTTATTTTTCAAGCTCACAAACAAATCTAGTTGATTTTCATAGGAGCACCAACCAAAATCTAACATCATTTATTTTTCGGGTTTACTAACACCCAGTTGATTTTTTAGACTTACCAATCAAAACCTACAATATCCAATTTTAGGCTTGGATGGGTATAATCTCTAAGTTTCTTTCCTAAAAAGAAATAAAAATGCAATATAAGAATTTTAGCATAAAAATAAAAAATAGAGTTGAAACTCTTTGAGCATGAAAAAGAGGTTGAATAATCAGCTCTTTTGAAGCTTGGAAACTCTTCTTTGAGACTTGAGAGGATGTTTGAGAAGTTATAAAAGATAGCTCTTGAATACCCTTTGAAATCGCTGCAAAATTTCTCTCTTTTTTCCTTTTATTAACGTGCAATAGAATCCCTTAGGTTTGAAAAATGATTTCTCTCTCTAAATCTCTTAATCTTATTTTTTAATTGATTCTCTACCTTTAAATATCTTTAGAGATGGTTGGCGAGAGATTTCTAGCTGTTGGAAGCACTAAAATAGCCATTGGGAGTGAAAACTAGTTGTTGGAAAGCTTGTAGAAAAATCTTGTTGAAGGCTGTCATGTATTTGGAGAGCTCTCGATATTTCTGTGAGAGCTCTCGATTTTCCAATGAGAGTTCTCAAAAATTTTCGAAAGATCTTGATTTCACAGTGAGAGCTCTCGAGAATTTTCAAGAGCTCTCGGTCTCAGAACACAAAAATAAGATTTATGTTTTCTGAAATGGAGGGGTGTCGTCCAGTTTGGGAGAGATCTCGAGCCTATGTCAGGACAATATGCAGAGTGCTAAACAGCTTGGAGAAGCCTCAAAATTTTTAGGAGAGGTCCCCAAATTTTTAGGAGAGATCTCTAAAAATTCTAGCTTCATTTTTTTTTGCAATGTTTGACCTTTCAAACTTGAATTTCTTGATTCCAAACTCTTCTAAACAAGATTGCTTCCTTCAATTTTAATTTCTCTTTTTACAATCATACTTTCTTCATACCAAGCCATCCAAATATGTGTGAATTTAATTTTTTAAGTATTTTGGCATGGCATCTTGAGAGAATTTATTTTTGAGATAAATTTTTTATTTTAAATACTTAAAAAATCCTACAAACATTTTTGAGACACATGATTAGATACATAATGAACTCATGATTTGGCAATCACCAAAATCAATCATGGGATCAACAAGAAGGAGTAAATACGTTGTTTGGTATAAGCAATAATTATTAATTGATGATATTAAAAATAAATGATTGATCATTGGCAAATTTTTTTGTAGCCCCTAACCTCTCTTCTAAAAGAACTAAGTAGACGTGGGAGTGGGTTGCTCTGAACCACTATAAAACTTTGAGTGTTTGTGATTGTATTCTTCACTTTCTTGCTTTACTTAACTTTACTTCTTGCTTTATTTATATTACTACTTATTTAGCTTAGCCATAATTCTTGCATAGTTTCATACACATTTGATTCCACTGCATACACTAAAGGAACCAAATCTAGGATTTCACGGATAGATCTTCAAACTTTTTCAAGATGAAGCAGTAAAAAACTTAAATAAATTAAATATTTATTTAAATAAATATAAAAATATCTTAGATCTAATCTTATTATATGATCAAGACATGATATTAAATTAAAAATTAAAAATATAAAGAAAAGATTAACATATTGATCTCATCAACATGTTACAATACTACATCTAATGCAGCTATGAAATCAATAGATCAGATCTATTACCTATGCAAGTTAGATGTTATAACTTGCTGATTCGGGCTTGAGGATGAAGTCACAAGCCACACATGCGTCTAGCCTCTAGGAGTCATTCATATGAGCCCACGAACACAATTAGAAATCCCGATGCAGAAAATCAGCATAGTATCTAGTACTATGCTGATCTTTCTTCGATGATCGATCAAATACCTCCTTCTTCTAGATTTGGAGTCTTCCAAAGAGGAGAAGATGGAGAAGAGGTTCCAGATCTAAGACTCTCTTAGAAAACCTAAGAAAGAGGGAAGGAAGATGATGAACATAGCTACCCTAGAAGAAGACCCTCTTCTTCTTCTCTTTGCTCTCACCTAGACACCTAGTTTGGTGCCTATGGAACCCAAATACCCAAAGGTCCTCTCCCTCTAATTTTTGCATGCCCCAAAGCTTCCTCTTCTTCTCTTTTCCACAAAAAAAAATTAAGTTAAAATTCATCCTAAATAAATAGGACAAAAGAATCTTTGTTTAAGTCAAAAACTAGACAAGGAAAGGTCAAACTAGGTAAGTCAAGGGTGTGCCCAACTCTTGGGCGCTTCCTTCATGATTTTGGGTATGTACCAGTAAGAAAAGATGCACAAAAGCTTCTTCTTTTATGGTGAAAATAGGAAAAATAAAGGTGTGGGTGGCACAATTAGAAGGAGGTATTTTAGTCTATAAGGATTCTATCTCATAGAATCCTAGATCAAAACTTATTCCCCTTTTGACTTGGTCAACCACTAAATTTTCATATAAGAAAGAGAGAGAGAGAGAGAGAGAGAGAGAGAGAGAGGAGACATGCATGAAGATCAGAGAGAAGGATTTTGTCACACAAAATAAAGAGAGAAAGAGGGCATGGGCGTGAGGGGCTTAGATAGCGCAAGATGGAATCCTAGTCTCACTAGGATTCCATCTATGACTTGGTCAAATATGGTTTCTTAAACCAAATTAAATCAAAACCAAGTCAACCAAATTAAATTAGATTCTAATCAAATTAAAAATTTAATTTAATTTAATTTAATTTTGATTTAATTTTCTAATCAAATTAGAAAATTGGATTGACCCGGAGTCCTAGTTGAACTAGGACTAGTTCTTCCTTACACTTGGCTTATCCAATAAGCCAATTGGACTTGATCAAATCAAGTCCAAACTAAATCTAATTAAATTATATTTAATTAAACTTAATCTCAGCCCTCTGGTTTAATTAAATTAAATTAATTAGCAATCAAATTGCTAATCGATCTTCCTACAATACTTGCATTGGATTAAACATCAATCGTATTGATCGTTTAATCCTAGAACGATTCTTAATCGTTGATCAACCATCCGATCAAATCATGAGCACTAATATGTGTGACCTCATAGGTCTGAACTTAAGTTGGTAGTACAAAAATAGATTTCTATACCAACCAAAGTAACCATCTAGCAATGGTATCCAATGGCTAGATAGGTCGAATGTGTAGAACAACATCCTTAGAATCCATGCGGATATAGTTTCCATATAATTCATCCTCTTGACCAAAATACTCGTAGGACACCTCAGAATTCAACTATCAACTCTGACCAAGTTGTCCACATTGTATTTCAAAATATCAAATCCATTTGATGGATTACCTAGGCCCAGGTTTTGCTATATTGAAATACAGTGATACATTCTTCTCCAACTCTTAGAGTGGTCAATTCCATCTTGATCACACACTGACTTCATAAGTACTTGACTGTGTCCAAAAGCCTTCCATTACTGAATTAGAAATTTAGTTAGTTCGATACCAAAGCACAGTGAGTTGCTTGTAAGTCATTGAGGTGATCTCAGGTCTAAGAGACACTTATATCTATATCCCATCAAAGATATTCTCGATAGCAGAATGCTCTGAAGTTGGTTATATTCAATGATGATGTACCTATACATCTCACCTATATGCCATACCAGCATCTCTACACTCTTTGGTTAAAAGAATAATCAACCTATATGGCATACATCGACCTATGCTTGATAGATGTTGTCATCCTAATTTATAGCCTATCATTTGGTCATGAACTGATTTAAGGACTAATCGATAAATCCTCTCTTTATCGAAACTAAATAGTTCTAAAGACTTCATCATAATAATGAAGTTCATTAAAAGATAAATATTTTTATAATAAAAAATACCAAAAATATATTTTATTTATTAATGAATCAATTATAAATACAATATAGTACAATCGTTAATAGGCTGATGATTGGCTTTAGGATACATTTTTCAATAACTCCTACTTAACCTAAAGCCACTCGACACAGTATCTAATATCCATCTTTGACTTGTGGTTGTCGAACTCCTTTATCGCCAGGGTTTTAGTGAAGGGGTCGGTTAGGTTCTCCTTTTCATCGATCTTCTGAAGGTCGATGTCACTTTTATCCATGATCTTTCGAACTAAGTGAAAGCGACGTAGGATGTGCTTCATCCACTGGTGTGCCTTTGGTTCCTTTGCTTGAGCTATGGCACCAGTACTATCGCAGTAGAGCAGGATTGGACCATCTAGGAAGGATGCTACTCCAAGCTCGATGATAAATTTTCTCAGCCACACAACTTTCTTCATAGCATCTGATGCTGCAATGTACTCTGCTTCACAAATAGAGTCTGCCATAGTATGCTACTTAGAACTTTTTCAGTAGATGGCTCTCCTATTTAGAGTAAAGATATATCCTGACATGCTTCTATTATCATCATGGTCATATTGAAAGTTGGAGTCTATAAATCTTATAAGTTTCAGATCTGACTCACCATAAACCAACTATTGATCCTTAGTATTTCTCAAATACTTAAGGATGGTTTTAACCACTTTCTAGTGATTTTCTCCAGGGTCAGATAGGTATCTACTCACTACTCCTAGTGAGTATGCCATGTCTGATCTTGTATATATCATGGCGTACATGATAGATCCCACTACCGAAGTATATGGAACTCTACTCATACGCTCTCTCTCTTCAGAAGTTGTTGGACAATCCTTCTTAGAGAAAAAAATTTCATGGTCTATCGGAAGATAGCCCTTTTTAGAATTTTCCATGCTGAACCTCTTCAGCACAGTATCTATGTATGTGGACTGGGATAATCCAAGTATCCTTTTAGATCTATCTCTATAGATCTTCATCTCTAGGATGTAAGATGCTTCACCCAAGTTCTTCATAAAAAATTGTGATGACAACCAGACTTTTATTTCCTACAGTGTGGAGATGTCATTCTTAATTAAGAGAATATCATCCATGTATAAGATAAGAAATACTACTGTTGGATCATTTGTACATTTGTAAATGTAGGATTCTTCTCCATTCTTAACGATAACAAACATTTTGATCACTATCAAAATGCATGTTCCAACTCTAAGATGCTTGTTTTAATCCATAAATAAATCTCTGAAGCCTGCACATTTTGGACTCATCTATGGATGTGAATCCCTCAAGTTGTATCATATACATCTCTTCAATCAACTCTCCATTTAAAAAAGTTGTCTTTACATCTATCTGCCAGATCTCATAGTCCAGATGGACAGCAATCGCAAGCATAATCTAAATAGATTTGAGCATTGCCATAGGAGAGAACATCTCGTCATAGTCAATACCATAATGTTAATGATACCACTTGGCAATCAGATGGAATTTATAGGTCTCCACCTTTCCGTCTGCGCTCCTCTTTCTTTTGAAGATCCATTTACACCCAATAGATTTAACCCCTTCGGATGGGTCAACCAATGTCCACACATCATTAACCTTCATGGATCCCATTTTGTATTTTATGGCCTCAAGCCATTTCTCAGAATCAGATCTCTGTATTGCATTCATATAGGTGATCGAATCCTCATCATTCTCATCGAGTTTGATGGGATCATCATCTCGAACCAAGAAATCATAGTATCTATCCGGATGACGTGGTACTCTATCGGATCACCTTAATAGTGCAGATACATTAGGCTTTGGATCTGATCTAATTAAATCTGACTCAGGTTCAGCTATAGGTATCAATTTTCTATCTGCTGAATTTCATCAAGTTCAACTTTAGAAGCAACAGTTCCTTCACCAAGAAATTTTTTTTCTAAAAAAATTGCTTTAAGATTGATGAACACTTTTTGTTCTTCAGCATGGTAGAAATAGTAACCTTTATTTTCTTTGGGATACCCTATAAACACACTTATCAGACCAGGGTCCAAACTTATCTGTATGCAAACATTTGACATAGGCCGGACAATCCCAAACCCGTAGGTGAGAGAGTGTAAGCGTATGCCCAGTCCATATCTCATATGGAGTCTTTGCGATAGATTTACTCAGTACATTGTACAATATATAACATGCAGTCTTAAGAGCATAACCCCAAAATGAAACAGACAGACTAGCAAACCCCATCATGGATCGAACCATATCCAACAAGGTTCGATTTCTCCTTTTCGATACACCATTATGCTATGGTGTGCCAGGAGGAGTCCACTATGAGAGAATCCCATTCTCTCCTAGATATGTCAAGAACTCATTGGATAGATATTTTCCTTCTCAATCCAATCGAAGAGTTTTAATACTCTTTTCAGTTTATTTTTCTACTTCACTTTAGAATCTTTTGAACATTTCAAATGAATCCGACTTATGTTTTATCATATAAACATATCCATACCTAGATAGATCATTTATGAAAGTGATAAAATAGAAATATCCACCTCTAGAATTTGTACTCATTGGTCCATATACATCAGTATGTACTAGACTTAAGAGCTCATGGCTCTCTCATCTTTTTCAGTAAAAGGTGACTTGGTCATTTTACCAAGAAGATGGGACTCACGGGTTGGAAGTGATTCACAATCACTGACTTTGAGGATTTTCTTTTGAGTCAACCTATTTATCCTGTTCTTGTTTATGTGACCTAGCCTACAGTGCCATAAGTAGTATCAGAGATATTATCTAATCTAAGATATTTTCTAGAAGTATACATTATACTCACAGACTATGATAAAATATAAATATCATTTCTCCATTATTCTTGCATTATTATAATGTTATTCATAATAATGTCATAATAATCTTCTTTTATTGATAAATGATAACCATCTTTGGCCAAAAGGCCAACAGAGATTATATTCATAAAAAAGGAAGGATAATAATAATATTCATTTAAAGAAATGATATTAGTATTGAAAATGAGTTGAACTATTCTCATAGCTAGAACTGGAACAGACCTTCCATCTCCAATATTTAGGAATCGCTCATTATTTTCAAATTTTTTACTAACTTGAAGTCCTTGCAACGTATTGCAAATATGGACTGAACTTCTGGTATTCAATACCCAAGTAAAAATATCATAAATAGAAAAATTACAAGATGTTATCATATAACATCCTTAATTAGCAACTACTTACTTATCTCTCTTATTCAGCCTCTTGGGGTCATGGAAACACGATACTGAGGATAATTCCTCTTTTAAATGCCCCTTCTTCAGTGGAAGCATTCTGCCTGATCTAGGTTATTCTTAGACCTTACGTTTAAATTGGATATAGAGGTCCCAGCATGAAGCACTTTGTGCTACTAAACAATATTCAACTTTCGATACTTATTATCAAAGTTGGGTCCCATAAGTTAATCACTATCTAATAGTGAATGAAGCAAATGTGGTTTGGGTTCAACTACAGAAAGGGGAACCAAAAGCCTAATTAGTAATTGATTCATTAAACTTAAAGATTTGGACTTTAATCAAAAAGTTTCTTCCACTATTTTGTTCGAATTGATAGCCTCTACCTTCAATTCAAGGAATTATCCTAATTTTTTAGTAGGTACTAGAATCTACATAGACTGCACACAAGTCCAACTATGGTTGGTCAATCCATATACATCTAAGGGTAGGTTCATAATCAATTATTTTTTTAAATAATTTTTAGTAATTTAATTTTATCCCAGATATCTTTTTAGTAGGCTAGGGTCTCTATTGAAAATTTTGGTTAGGTCCAACCATTAACATGATCATACTTGGTCCATCTAACTAATGAATGATTAAGCCCAACTATGGTTGGTCAACCTAACCACTATTTAGAGAGACGCGGTCAAAAAATCATATTATGAATGATAATTCCATTAGCAGATAAGCACCAGGCCTATGGGCCTCCAATGATTATCTAACTGATGGACCCATTATCATCCACTTAATGGGAGGCAATGATTTAGTTATCATAATAACTATCTCATTTTAGGGACCTAATAATTTTAGAAAATTTAATTTAAGGAAGAGAGAAAGTCAGTGAACCAGCTTGTCATGATCCTCCTACTGACTTCACCAAGTCAGCTTAAGGGAGACCATTAATAGGCTGGTCTAGGAGCACCTAAATCAGTCAAATTGATTTACCTAGCTGACATGGGTCAGCTCGAATAGTCAAGTGATCCGATCAAAATATAATTTTACCAATATGCCAAGTAAGTTCGATCAGTAGGAGGGTCTGTCAAAGCTTGCCTTAGACACCATCAAAAATAGCCAGATAAGCGGGCTGCCAATTAAAGACCATCGGTCTGGTTTATCTTAGACACCAACTAGTTTAATTAGTTTCAATTAAATCAACCTAACAGTTCGTGCTAGACCACGTAGCCAAGAATCAAGTTCATCTTAGGTCTCGTTAAAGACATGGACTTAACCAACTACAACTATTGTAATTGATCTAGAGAATCCTTGACCTAATCTAAGACAATAATTGATTAGATTTAATTAATTCTCTAATTAAGCCCATTCTTTAATCTAACCCTAAGTCTAACCCAATTAATGGACCTAATCCCCACTAACCCATTTAATCTAATGTGTTATAATTTGTCTTAGGATCTTCAATTTACAATCCTAGATCCTAATCAAACAACTTCTTAATTCTTAATTAAGTTTTGGACTGAGGGTTGGGGTTCGGCTTTTCAAAAATAATTTTTATATTTGTAAAATATTTTTACAACATGATTCTATCAACCAAGTTGCATGTTTGATTCATAATCAAAATGCAAGTAACATAAACATGAATCTACTTTAGATTTAATCTAAATAGGTTAATGTAATTGAAATAGTTTCAACAATAATCAATCATAAATCTTTCTAGATCAAATCTAACATATTTATGATGACTAAAGTTAGATTAAAATATTTTTAATCAGATCATAAAATCTCTTAGATCTAATCTAAAATTTTATGATCAATATTTTAGATCAGCACGTACTAGGACAATCTTTCCACTATAAGGGGTAAACCTTGTTAGATATATGTGCCCTAGAAGCCAGAATTGGCTGACACTTGTAATACACTTCTAGAGGCAAAATTATAATTTTGACTAAAAAATAATAAATGAGTTATTTTCTATCATATATGTGTATTTAGTGTCTGTGATACATCCTTTGAGTTAATGGTAATGATAATTCATATTTTCAAGAGTTGAAAATTTAAGACATGAATAATCATTGTTAACTCATAAAATGCTCCTGACCATAGGATCATCATGAGAATGGTGATTGATCTGGAAGGTTGGTGTATAATCGCTTCTCTTTAGTAGATGAGTCTTGAGTCTATGGTGTGGAGACACCAGAGCGAAAGTACAGATACTCATTAGAGAACGAGGGCACTGAGCGTGACCACCTCGAGTAGTCATTAGGGAGTCTACCTTCTCGTCAATGACTGACTCGATGCTGCAGTAGTGTGTCTGATTCTTTGACCTGAGATGCATCGGTAGTTCACCTTGAGGGTGTTATAGTTTGACTAACCATTACTCGGTCTCCTAGCCATATGGAACTCTGAGGTGTATGTTGGCTATAACATGTTCATTGTAGGAACTGGATAGCATCAAGATGGAATCTATCTACCTCGGTGGTAGAGGAGCAGCCCTATGATAATCATGAAAATCAAGTCCAGAAGCCCATGGCCATGGCAGAGTGAAATAATAGAAAGAGTTTCTATTTAGATTTTCATATTGGACTCGAATCGAATGATTACATCATATGACAAAGACTAGGGTTTGACGAGTTTACCTTAACCCTAATCTGATCGGGGCTCAAGATAAAAGAACTTAATCACACAGGTAGCTATACCAAGAGGTTCGCATTCAGCTCTCATGGGTTGCCACCATATACTGCTAGGTGTCACTAATGGATTTTGGGAGCAATTAGAATGATTTAGATGATCGATCATTCTAGCTATTCGAATCAGAAGAGTTCTGATCCATCGAAAGGAGTTTCGATGATGTCGATGATAGAGATCATGACATATCCCATTACCATACAGAACTGAACCTAACTAGATCACACAAACAAGGGTTTGAATCTGGTGATCATCAATTGAACTGATCCAGTTCAATTGATCTGAATGAGATTCAATTAGGTTCAAGAAAATCATGCTAGCACTCGATTGAACCTAACATTCTTCTTTTACTATCATAAATAAGTTGTCTTGTCTGAGCCAAAGAAGTTTGTGCTCAATCAGAGGTTTCATATGGTCTGACTGGAGGTTGTCCAAGTCAAAAAAGGTTGTCTTATTTTGTAAAATATTACCTGCCATTTTTGGTCACCTGCCATTTCTTGTTCTTTGACTTTGGTCAAAAGTCTACCTTTGACTGGTCAAACATTGACCATTGATACTTTGACTTTTGACCATATGTCATGCACCTATTGGAGAGCTGGTGGGGGCCTGTCCTCCTGCCAAAACCTGGCAAGGAGGAGGGCGCACGCCAAGGGTGGCGTGCGCCCAAGTTGGAGGAGTGTTGGAGTCCTTGTTGGATAAGGACTCCACCTCCCTTTTGGATTCCAGTTAGAGTTCTTCTAAGAATCCAGTTTGACTGGTCTTAGGCACCCTTTAAGTAGAAATCCAGGGGTCTCTATTCCCACCAATCAAATTTAGATCTGATTTCACAAAGGGTTGTGATTGGTTGGGAGGAAGAAGAGTTGGATCACGCTTAGTCTATAAAAAGGACCCTGCGCCCAACTCAGATTGGTATCAATGAAATAAGAGTTTCCCATGCCCCAAGGCTGTCTCTCCTCCTCTCCTCCATGCCATACCTTCTTCTCCCTCTTCTCTCCACGTCCAAAGAGTTTGGATTTTTATTTGGTGCGATCCAGGAAGAGAGAAAGGCGATCAAAAGCAAAAAGGCTGCACTGCTGCAAAGGATGACTGCTGATCTTTAAAAGGAGTTTTGAAGATCCTCTAGATTAGATCCAGATCTGATTTTTGGAGACGTGATAGAGAAGAAGAGGATCTCCAAATCCAGCTCAAGTAGATACCGGTAGAGGCCTGGTGCTTGCATGGCTAGATCCAGAACCTTCCACTGCAAATAGGATCATCAATAGGATAACAGGATTACCCAGATCAGAAAAATTAAATTTGATTTAATTTATTTTTATTTTATTTTATTTATTAAAATAATAAGAATTAGATCTAAAATATATCAAGATCTGATTGAGATTGAGAGAAAAAAATTTTGAAATATATCTCTTGATCTGATCAGATCTGAACGAACCTGGTCCGGGAAATCAGGATTTTTCTTCAACTAGTATCAGAGCCATGGTTCTAAAATTATTTAGATCTAATTTTAAAATTATTTTAATTAAAAAATAAATAATTTCAGATATCACATGAGATATGATCAGATATAAAATTAGAAAAAATTAAAATTAAATGATCTGGATCTAAGATTAGAAGATATGCATGACTAGTTCTAGAATAGAATAGTTCTATAGAATAGTCTTGCATGTTTTTGATTTAATCTGATTAAATCATATTTTAGATCTTTTTATTTACTATTTTTTGATATTATAAATATTATAATAACATCTAAAAAATAGTAAATAAAAATTATTTAATTTTAAATATCATATGAGATATGATTGATGCATGTCTAGACTAGTTGTAGAATAGTTCTACATAATTATCTAGATTAGAATTTATTTTGATTAGATCAATTTAAATCTAATTTTTTAGATTATTATGAGATAATTTAGATCTAAAAATATGCATGATTTGATACATGAGATGTATGCAAAATATATCATGATTAGATCTAATTTGTATATGAGATATATGATATAGATCTGATACTATTTTGTAGTATTGAATGTTCCTGATTAAGGCGTTCCTCTGGCCGTCCGGTCATAAGAACAAAGAAGGGTTTAAAGGCCCTCTCTTTTCATTTGATGGGGTGTTCTTATGATGTGCAGGGGTGCTGCATGTTCGTCCTTAATCAGAAATCCAAAACTTACTTTCTGCAAAATCCTAGATCCTGAAATCCTAGAATTTATTGTGCATATTTTGTTTATGAACCCTACTTAATTAAAAATTAAGATTATAGAATATCAATTAGATCTAAAATTGAGAATTTCATATCTAAGACATATTCATAATACTGGGTTTGGGCTTGGGTAGCTCAATTAGGTCTAAGCGGTTGATCAAACCGAATCAAGAGTTGGTTAGATGGGATCAACAATGCTTAAATTGACTGACCTAATAGGATTAAGTCTGGGTCAAGATCGAGTCACGATCAAGCAAGACCTAATTAGGCTCAGAGGTTAGAGTCTGGATTATAGGCTAACCCAATTGGTTCTGGCTCAACAATTTGGTGTCTAAGGTAAGTTTGGCATAGACGACCGACTGATTTTTAATTGGAAGCTACTCGACCTGAATGCGTTCTTGTACAAGTTAATGGCATATTTCTTCCACCGATCTCACTTACCTGGCCATATCTGTTGACACAGTTCTGATCTGAGGTGGTCAATAATCCGAGCTAACCCATGCCACTAGGTTAGTCATAATTATTATGACTAAGCCAAGTCTAGTTTAATGAGACCTGAATCAATTCTTCTTAAGAAAAGATTAAGTCTGAGGTCTTCCACCATTGTAGATGTGCGGCCCTTCCCGGGGTTGATTGTTCTCAACTGAATACAGTGGCTCAGTTGCACCGGGAAGATGCAACCATGTCTATTAGGCATTGGATGCTATGGGCTGGAGGATGAGTTGGGCTCAATATTCTGGATACGGTGAGAGACTCAATTAGGAACCCAGTCTATGCAAATGGTGGGTCTGACTTAACTAAGGAGTGGATCAATATTCCGGATACAGCGAGATTCATGAATTAGAGACCAAGTTTGGATGCACCATGATTAGAGAATCATTAAACAAGAGTTGTTCACTCATTGGCTAACCCATCACCAATAACTGTTAGGTGAGGTGATGAGTCAGTTGGTGAGACCGCACCACCCACTAGAAATCATTAATCGTGGAGATTTTTGCATCTCTACAGAGAAAGTATAGGGATCCGAGAAAATAATGGGAGCTAATTTATTTAAAAATAAAATCTCTAAACAAATTGGTCGAGTCAAAATTACAATATCTAACTAGAATCTTTGACTCTCTATAGGAAAATGTCTGCGTCCAACCCATTGGCACATATCCTGGACACACATAGACTGACTGAACCCAATTATAAAGATTGGCTCAGAAACTATAAAATAGTTTTGGATTTTGAGAAGTTAACCCATGTACTGGACCAGGACCCTCCCACCTTACCAGTCCGTCCATCCACTGAACAGACAGAATCTTTGGAAAAATGGATAGACGAAGATAATAAGGCCAGATATTACATGTTGGGCTCGATGTCTGATGAGCTCCAGCACCAACATGAAGATATCGGGACTGCTCGCCAAATATTGGCTCACCTATAGGAGATGTTTGGTGAACAGAGTCGCGCAGCCAAATATCAAGTCATGAAACAACTTTTTAAGGCTAAGATGCGTGATGGGCAGTCAGTCCAAGATCACTGTCTGACAATGATCAAGGACATGGAAGAGCTTGAGAAGCTCGGTGTGAAGTTAGACTTGGACCCTGCAGAACGATATTATTCTGCAATCCTTGACTGATGCATATGGGCAGTTCATCGTGAATTACCACATGCATAAACTTCAAAATTCCTTGGCCGAGTTGATGAATATACTGGTTACCGCTGAGCTTTCTATGAAAGGTTCTAAAGGCTCAGTTCTTGCTATGGAACGGATTTCTTCCAAAAGAAAGTCTTATGAAAAGAAAAAAAAGTCTGCAAAAAACCAAAAGATGGAAGGAACCAAGAAGAAGAAGGCAGAGCCAAAGAAAAAGGCCGATGTCAAAGGAAAGTATTTCCATTATAACAGCGATGGCCATTGGAAGCGGAACTACCCTACTTACCTGGCCACCCTAAAAAACAAGAAGGAAGGTCCTTCTAGAGGTATGCTCGTTATTGAGTCTAACCTTATGATTTCTTCTGCATCCAGTTGGGTGCTTGACTCTGGTTCTAGTGCTCATCTGTGCACTTCCATGCAGGGTCTTGAGGATAGCAGGAGGCTGAGGGATGGAGACATGATCCTACGCATCGATAATAGAGCAAGAGTTGCTGCAGTAGCCGTGGGAACATATCCTCTTCGATTACCATTTGGTTTAGACTTAGTTTTGAAAGACTGTTATTTTGTGCCTATAGCTAGCAGGAATTTGATTTCTATTTCATGCTTAGCACAAGAAGGTTATGTGATCACCTTCTTTAAGGACCATTGTAACATTCTTTATGAAAGAAATAAAATTGCAAATGATTTTCTTATTAATGGTCTTTATCAGCTACATATTGATGTACCTATTTTAACTATCGAGCAAAATGTGAATGCCAAACGACCTAGGGATAGTCCAAACGACAGATATCTATGGCACTTGAGATTAGGTCATATAGTGAAAGATAGGATCAACAAATTGGAGAAAAATGGGCTATTGAGTCCGTTGACTTTCGAGTCATATCCAACTTGTGAATCTTGTCTTCAAGGCAAAATGACTAAACTCCCTTTTGTTGGACATGGGGAGAGGGCCACAGATCTCCTTGCCCTAGTACATACTGATGTGTGCGGCCCATTTGATGTGCCGGCTAGAGACAATTTTGTCTACTTCATTACCTTTATCGATGATCTGTCTAGGTATGGATATGTGTATCTTATGAGACACAAGTCTGAAGCCTTTGAAAAGTTCAAAGAATTCAGACATGAAGTAGAAAAACAAACTGAAAAATCCATTAAGGTTCTTCGATCAGATCGAGAGGTGAATACCTTAGCCAAGAATTTCTAGACTATCTCAAGGATAATGGCATAGTCTCTCAATGGACTCCACCAGGAACACCTCAACTCAACGAGGTTTCAGAATGGAGAAATCGAACTCTATTGGATATGGTTCGATCCATGATGAGCTTCACAGACCTTCCTGATTTTCTTTGGGGACACTCATTGTTAACTTCAATTTATCTACTGAATAGGGTTCCCTCTAAAACCGTTTCTACCACACCGTATGAGATATAGCATGGTAAGAAATCAAGTCTGAGTCATCTCAGAATTTGGGGTTGTCCGTCTCATGTCAAAAGACAACAAGCGGACAAGTTAGAGTTTAGGTCCTTTAGAGCTTGATTCATAGGATATCCTAAAGAGTCATTAGGATACTATTTCTACATTCCAGAAGACCACAATGTGATTGTGAGTCGACATGCCATCTTTCTTGAAAAATAGTTTATTCAAGATAGTGGCATTGAAAATAGATCAAGCTTGATGAGAAAGTCTCACAAGTGGAACGAGCTAAGGACCAATTGGAACCAAATCAGTTGAAGCCAATAAGAACACTACCTCCTCCACTCGTAGATCGAACGAGTTTTCCCGTCCCCTGAAGATACTTAGGTATTATTTCAGAGAACGCAGAGAAAATTCCCATAGGTAATGGTGCTTTGGTGATGATCCCAATACCTACAACGAGGCGATATCAGATATTGACTCTGAGAAATGGCTAGAGGCAATGCAGTCAGAAATTGACTCGATGCACTCAAACCAAGTCTGGACCTTGGTAGATCCACCAGAAGGTATAGTACCTATTGGGTGTAAATGGATCTTCAAGAAAGATTTGGTGTGTGAAAATGTGGAGACATTCAAGGCTAGACTAGTGGCAAAAGGTTATATCAACGTGAAGGGCTATCAGGACCTTTTTCCAGTGGCTATGCTAAAATCCATCCGCAATTGCTTGCCATTGCAGCCTATTTCGATTATGAAATATGGCAATGGACGTGAAAATGGCATTTTAACGAATATTGGAGGAAGATATCTATATGGAAGCCGCTAGGTTTCACATCTAGTGATATTGATCACAAGGTTTGCAAGCTGCAAAGGTCCATATATGGGACTTAAGCAAGCATCTCGGAGCTGGAACACTCATTTCAATGATGTGATCAAAAAGTTTGGTTTCATCAAAAATGAAGAGAAACATGTGTTTTCAAGGATCAGTGGGAGCGTTGTTGTCTTCCTCGTATTTATGTGGATGACATCCTCCTTATTGAAAAGATATTCTCATATTGACGATACAAAATGTGGTGTCCAAGAAATTTTCCATGAAAGACTAGGTGAAGCATCTTTATTATAGGAATTAAGATCTATAGGAATAGATAGAATGCTAGGCTTTCACAGAAAGATGTACATAGAGGAAAGTACAAGAGTTTTAGTATGGAAAACTCTAAGAGGGGATTAATATCCTTCAGACATGGTATTCATTCTTTCAAGAGATGTGCCTAGCACACCTGAGAAAATCGCATGAGCAGATCCCTTATGCTTCTGCAATAGGGAGCCTCATGTATGCATGCTATGTACACGACTGATAAGCCCATGCTGTGAGTCACAAGCAGATATCAGTCAAATCCAGATGAAGAACACTGGA
>QRFJ01004612.1:0-23564 GCA_006176705.1 Cocos nucifera
TGCCATAGATATCTATCGTTTGGACTATCCCTAGGTCGTTTGGCATTCACGTTTTGCATTCACATTTTGCTCGATAGTTAGAATAGGTACATCAATATGTAGCTGATAAAGACCATTAATAAGGAAACCATTTGCAATTTTATTTCTTTCATAAAGAATGTTACAATGGTCCTTAAAGAAGGTAATCACATAGCCTTCTTAGTGCTAAGCATGAAACAGAAATCAAATTCCTGCTAGCTGCAGGCACATAATAACAGTCTTTTAAAACTAAGTCTAAACCAGATGGTAATCGAAGAGGGTATGTTCCCACGGCTACTGCAGCAACTCTTGCTCCATTACCGATGCGTAGGATCATGTCTCCATCCCTCAGCCTCCTGCTATCCTCAAGACCCTGCATAGAAGTGCACAGAGTGAGCACTAGAACCAGAGTCAAGCACCCAACTGGATGCAGAAGAAATCGTAAGGTTAGACTCAATAACGAGCATACCTCCTAGAAGGACCTTGCCTTCCTTGTTCTTTAGGGTGGCCAGGTAAGTAGGGCAGTTCTGCTTCCAATGGCCGTCGCTGTTGCAATGGAAATACTTTTCCTTTGACAGCGGCTTTCATATTCGGCTCTACCTTCTTCTTCTTTTTCTTTTTCTTCCACCTTTTCTTCCTTCACCTTCTTTTTGCATTTTCACAGACTTCTTTTTTTCTTTCCAAGAAGACTTTCTTTTGGAAGAAGTCCGTTCCATAGCAAGAACCTGAGCCTTTAGAACCTTTCATAGAAAGCTCAGCGGTCGGTAACCAGCATATTCATTAATTTCGGCCAAGAAATTTTGAAGTTTATGCATGTGGTAATTCATGATGAATTGCCCATATGCATCAGTCAAGGATTGCAGAATAATGTCATTGTTCTGCAGATCCAAGTCTAACTTCCTCACTCCGAGCTTCTCAAGCTCTTCCATGTCCTTGATCATCATCAGATAGTGATCTTGGACTGACTGCCCATCATGCATCTTAGCCTTAAAAAGTCATTTCATGACTTGATACTTGGCTGCGCGACTCTGTTCACCAAACATCTCCTGTAGGTGAGCCAACATTTGGCGAGCAGTTCTCGATATCTTCATGTTGGCACTGGAGCTCATCAGACATCGAGCCCAACATGTAATATCTGGCCTTATTATCTTCGTCTATCCATTTTTTCCAGAGATGCTCTCTGTTCAGTGGATGGACGGGCTGGTAAGGTGGGAGGGTCCTGATCCAATACATGGGTTAACTTCTTGAAATCCAAAATGATTTTGTAGTTCCTGAGCCAATCTTTATAATTGGGTTCCGGTCAGTCTATGTGTGTCTAGGATATACGTGCTAAGTGGGTTGGATGCAGATATTTTTCCTGTAGAGAGTCAAAGATTCTAGTTAGATACTGTAATTATGACTTGACCAATTTATTTAGAAATTTTATTTTTAAATAAATTAGCTTTCCCACTATTTTTTCGGATCCCTACACTTCCTCTGTAGAGATGCAAAAATCTCCATGATTAATGATTTCTAGTGGGTGGTGCAGTCTCACCAACTGACTCATCACCTCACCTAACAGTTATTGGTGATGGGTTAGCCAATGAGTGAACAACTCTTGTTCAATGATTCTCTAATCATGGTGCACCCAAACTTGGTCTCTAATTCATGAATCTCACCATATCCAAAATATTGATCCACTCCTTAGTTAAGTCAGACCCACCATTTGCACAGACTGGATTCCTAATTGAGTCTCTCACCATATCCAAAATATTGAGCCCAACTCATCCTCCAGCCCATAGCATCCAATGCCTAATAGACATGGTTGCATCTTTCCGGTGCAACTGAGCCACTATATCCAGCCGAGAACAATCAACCCCGGAAAGGGCCCGCACATCTACAATGGTGGAAGACCTCAGACTTAATCTTTTCTTAGGGAGAATTGATTCAGGTCTCATTAAACTAGACTTGTCATAGTCATAACAATTATGACTAACCTAGTGGCATGGGTTAGCTCGGATTATTGACCACCTCAGATCAGAACTGTGTCAACAGATATGGCCAGGTAAGTGAGATCGGTGGAAGGAATATGCCATTAACTCGTACAAGAACGCATTCAGGTCGAGTAGCTTCCAATTAAAAACCAGTCGGTCGTATGTGCCAAACTTACCTTAGACACCAAATTATTGAGCCAGAACCAATTGGGTTAGCCTACAATCCAGACTCTAACCTCTGAGCCTAATTAGGTCTTGCTTGATGATCGTGACTCGATCTTGACCCAGACTTAATCCTATTAGGCTGGTCAATTTAAGCATTGTTGATCCCATCTAACCAACTCTTGATTCGGTTTGATCAACCGCTTAGACCTAATTGAGCTACCCAAGCCCGAACCCAGTATTATGAATATGTCTTAGATCTAAAATTCTCAATTTTAGACCTAATTGATATTTCATAATCTTAATTTTTAATTAAGTAGGGTTCATAAACAAAATATGCACAATAAATCCTAGGGTTTCAGGATCTAGGGTTTTGCAGAAAGTAAGTTTTGGGTTTCTGATTAAGGACGAACACGCAGCACCCCTACACATCATAAGAACACCCCATCGAATGGGAAGAGAGGGCCTTTAAATCCTTCTTCGTTCTTATGACCGGACGGCCAAGAGGAACGCCTTAATCAGGAACATGCAATACTACAAAACAGTTTTAGATCTATATCATATATCTCATATATAAATTAGATCTAATCATGGCATATTTTGCATACATCTCATGATCGAATCATGTATCAAATCATGCATATTTTTAGATCTAAATTATCTCATAATAATCTAAAAAATTAGATTTAAATTGATCTAATCAAAATAAAATTCTAATCTAGACAATTATGTAGAACTATTCTACAACTAGTCTAGACATGCATCAATCATATCTCATATGAAAATTAAAATTTTATTTTATTTTTATTTTTTAGATCTATTATAATAATTATAATATCAAAAAATAAAAAATAAATAGATCTAAAAATGATTTTTAATCAAACAAAAATTATGATCAAACTAGACTACACTATAGAACTATTCTATTCTTAGAACTAGTTATGCATATCTCATATATCTTAGATCTAAATTAATTTATTTTTATTTTTTTAATTTTTTGATTTTAGATCTAATTATATCTCATGTGACATCTAAAATTACTAATTAATTAGATTAAATCAGATCTAAAAAAAAAATTATAAGAACCTGGCTCTGATACCAATTGTAGGGAAATCCTGATTTTTTCGGGGTCAGGTTCGTTCAGATCTGATTGGATCAAGAGATATATTTCAAAAATCACCTCTTAGATCTAGATCAAATCTGACACTTTTCAAATCTAATTTATAATTTAATAATTAAAAAAATAAAACTAAATTAGTTTTGAATTAATTTTTACCTTGATCTTGGGTAATCTGATTACCCATTGATGATCCTATAGAAGCTCTAAGGTTTTGGATCTAGCCACGCAAGCACCTGACCTCTACCAGTATCCACTCAGACTGGATCTGGAGATCTTCTTCTTCTCTTTTTTTTCTCCAAAAATAAAATTTGATCTAATTTGGAGGATCTTCAAAACACCTTCTGAAGATCACCCATCGTCTCTACAGCAGTGCTGCCTTCTTTCTTTTTCGTCAGCCTTTCCTTGCCTGACTCGCACTAATCAGAAGGACCAACTTCCTTGGGCATGAAGAGGAGAGAGAGGGCTAGATGGTGGCAAGGAGAAAGGAGAGGGGCAGCCTTGGGGCGTGGCTTGGAAGAGGAGTTCTCAAAAGTTGGTGCAGATAGGGTGTTTTTATAGACTCTACTGCGCCATGCAGTACTACACCCCGGTCAATCGCGTTGCTTCGTTCAATCAGATCTAAATCTGATTGGTGGGATGACATCATCTAATCTAATCAGATGAGAGATCCATAGGTTCATTCTTAGATGGCGCCTAAGATTGGTCAAAGTAGATACCCAAGGACCACCTAAGTAGAAACCAAGAAGCAACCTGGAGTCCCATCCGTATGGGACTCCAGCATCCCTATCCATGGGCGCACGCCATCCTAGGCATGCACACCATTCTTTCTAATTTTTAGAGAGGGGAGAAGCCGCTATCTACTCTCCAATGAGTGCATGACACATGGGCAGATGTCCAAGGGTCAAAAGTCAACGTTTGACCAAGTCAAAGTACATGAATTAGCAGGTGATGAAAAATGGTAGGTGTTATCTCAAATTTATCTCATAAATTAAGACAACCCTTTTCTGACTTGGACAAGCTCCAGTCAGACCAGGTAAAGATACCTGAGTGAGCACAAACTCATTTAGCTTAGTTGAGATAACTTTTAAGATAGAAAAAAAAGAACGTTAGGCTCAATCGTGTGCTAGCACGATTTCCTTGAACCTAATTGAATCTCATTCAAATCAATTGAACTAGGTTAGTCCAATTGATGATATCCAGATCAAACCCTTATTTGTATGACCTAGTTAGGTTCAGTTCTGTATGGTAATGGGATATGTCATGATCTCCATCATCGACATCATCGAAACTCCTTTCGATGGATCAGAACTCTTCTGATTCAGAATAACTTAGAATGATCGATCATCTAAATCATTCTAATTGCTCCCAAAATCCACCAGTGACACCTAGCAGTATATGGTGGCAACCCATCAAAATTGAAAATGAACCTCTTCGGTGCAGCTACCTGTGTGATTAAGTTCTTCTATCTTGAGCCCCGATCAGATTAGGGTTAAGGTGAACTCGTCAAACCCTAGTTTCTATCATATGATTTAATCATTCGATTCAAGTCCGATGTGAAAATCTTAATAGAAACTCTTTCTATTATTTCACACTCTGCCATGGCCATGGGCTTATGGACTTGATTCTCATGATCATCATAGGGCTGCTCCTCATCCACCGAGGTAGATAGATTCCATCTTGATGCAATCCAATTCCTATAATGAACATGCTATAGCCAACATACACCTCAGGATTCTGAATGGCTAGGAGACCGAGTCATGGTGTAGTCAAACTATAACACCCTCAAGGTGAACTACCGATGCACCTCAGGTCAAAGAACCAGACACACCACTGCAGCATCGAGTCAGTCATCGACGAGAAGGTAGACTTCCTTATGACTACTCGAGGTGGTCACGCTCAGTGCCCTCATTCTCTAACGAGTACCTATACTCTCACTTTGGTGTCTCCACACCATAGACTCAAGATTCATCTACTACAAAGAAGCGATTGTACACTAACCTTCCGGATCAATCACCATCCTCATGATGATCCTATGGTCGGCGGCATTTTATGAGTTAATAAATGAAAATTCTTGTCTTAAATTTTCAACTCTTGAAAATAAGAATTATCATTACCATTAACTCAAAGGATGTATCACAGACACTAAATACACATATGTGATAGAAAATAACCCACTTTATTATTTATAGTCAAAATTTTAATTTTTCTCTTAGAAGTGTATTACGAGTGTCAGCCAATTCTAGCTTCTAGGGCACACATATCTAACACATACTCCTTGCCATTTTTGAAATATCTCTAACCTTCTGAAGCCAACTTTGCACTATGGGAAGTGCATGAAGGAATCTAGGTGCCAGATTCTTGTCTTATAAGCTACTTCGACAAGGATATTATTGGCCAATTGTGCATCATGATTGTGTCAAATATGTTAAAAAATATGACCGCTATCAAAGAAATGCAAATATATAGAGGCAACCAACCTCTGAGCTCACACCATTTAGTGCCCCTTGGCCATTTGTGCAATGGAGGATGGATATACTTGGCCCATTTCTGATGGCATCCAAATAATGGAAGTTTCTCTTAGTTGCAATCGACTACTTCACCAAATGGGTCGAGGTTGAACTCCTAGTAAAAATTACTGAAGCCAAAGTACAAAACTTTATCTGAAAGTTGATTGTTTGTAGGTTTGACCTGCCTCAAGCCCTTGTGATAGATAATGGGTGATAGTTTGTCGGGACAAAGTTTGCTGAGCTCTACGAGGATTTGAACATCTTCCATAACTTTATATCGGTGGCCCATCCACAAGCAAATGGCAAAGTAGAGCTGAGCATTAAGGCAAGGCTTGAAAGAGCAAGGAGGACTTGGGTGGATGAACTCTACCATGTACTTTGGACATACTGAACTACTTAACGACTGCCAACTGGAGAAACATCAATCTCCTTGGCCTTTAGAATAGAGGTGGTCATTCCAATCGAGCTCAAACTCCCATCGGCATGGGTCATGGCCTTCAATGAGTAGCGTAATTTGCAAGACCTCAGAGCTAACCTCGACCTATTGGCAGAAAAATGAGAGGAGGCCCAAATTTGGATGGCTGCTTACAGACGAAGGGTGGCCTGATACGACAACTTCAGAGTCGAAGATAAAGCATTCAGAGTGGGGGACGTAGTGCTTTGACGAGCAACCATTTCTCAACCTCAAAATTAGAAAAAGCTCATCCCAAATTGGGAAGGATCCTATGATGTCAAGAAGGTGGTCCGACCCAGGACACATTATCTAAAAAATCTTGGAGGAGCCGATTTATCCTGACCGTGGAACTCGAAAAACCTATGGATGTATTATTGATGACTTATTGCAATAAAATTCCTCTACTCAAACACCTCGATCTATGTTACAAATCTATAATGGTGAAAAATGACTATCCGAACTTAACCACGTAACAAAGATAGCCACGTTAGGAACAGGAGGAGAATCTCATCCTAATGTGAGCAAAGTCAAAGGCCTCGTTAATCTAAGATGAGTGAAGAAAGAGGCCCTTCTAGTGGCCCTAATGTGCTCCTACGGCCATGTTAGGAATAGGAGGAGAACCTCATCCTAACGTGAGCAAAGTCGAAGGCCTCGTTAATCAAAGATAATCTTGGGCTCCTGCATGGGCTCGAGCATCTCGACAGTAGGCTCGGAGGATTCGAGGACCACTTCGATGGGGGAGAAGTTAGCTGCAGCACTAGACGGCCCTGCTTCTTCGTCGGACTCCTCTTCCAGGAAGCTGAGATCAAGCTTAGGAATCTTTCGAGCCATCCTATCTTCACAGAGTTCGAAGCCCTTTATGAACATCTCCTGGTCAAATGCAATATTTAAATCCTTCATTTTGGAGGAGGCCTTGAACTCCTCCACAGCTCGGGCTACTACCTCCAAAATGAACTTCGACATTCTAATTTCTAGCTCGGTGACTCTAAGCTCGGCCTTCTTCTTTTTCTCCTCCTCCAAGGCCAATGCAGCCTTGAGCCTGGATAAGACGAACTCCTCCTTCCAAAGCACTTTTTGGAGATTCTCATTTTCCACTGTCCTCTCCTCCACGAGGTGCTCGACCTCCGTGACCTTCTCCTGAAGGCAATCGATCTCGGCTCGAAGGTCCACTTGCACCTTCAGCACTTCCGCCTCCTAGTGATTCCTCTTGAGGTGGGCCAGTATGTGGTAGCCCGACTGCCATAGATGAGTCACAATAAGATAAAAAATAAAAATAAAAAATAATATGATGAAAAAAAATATGATAAAATGATTATCTTGAGGAAAGTATTGAGGAATTCCCAAACGAACTATGTCTGATCGAGGTTGGCTAGGCAGTCCACCTCTTCGAGCATGGTGAACTTGTCGATCAAATCTCAGATGATGTTCGGATCATCGAAGGGGTCTGCCCCCAGATCGTCATCATCGCTATTGCTTGATATGCTCGGACGAGCCTTTCAGACCACCTTCATGGCAGTGCCATTTTTGCTCTTCTTGTCATCTTCATCCCCTGTTTCCCTCTCAGTGGGGGGCTCTGACACTGGCCCTCCTATGGGGAGGCTTGAGGATGCGGGATGCTGAGAGTCCTCACCTTTGATGTTGCCCTTGGTGATTGAAAGGACCTTGGTGCTCAGAATGACTTTGGGAGTGGCCATAGGGACATTCAAAATCTTGAAACTCGGGTCACCGACCTTTGCCCTTTTTGAGCTTCCACCTGGGACCGCCCCCTTCAACTTTTGGGCATAAAAGCCCTTGGTGAGTCTCTCCACAGCATCAATATCCATCTCGGCAACAAAGAAAAAACTATAGTCAGTTAGGGTATATATGAAACTTTATAAGAGTTCATATGTATATTTTTGTACATGCATACAAACACATTTAATACTAGCAGGGTTAAGAGGACTTAGGCCAAGATTGAATAACATCTACTCCTTCAGAAGGTCGGGAAGGAGAGGAGTTCGGTATGCCTTGAGCTTGTTAGAAGACTCAAGGTCGGCTCCATCTAAACTAGGGGCTCGGTGGACTGATTTTCTAAAAAAGCCTCAGGGAGGAAGGTCGGGCATCAGATGAAGAAGTACTTCTCCTTCTAGTTATGGATGAAAGAAGGAGCACCTTTTAGTAACCCCTTCTTACCGAACTAGAGGAAGAATTACCACCAATCCTTTATGGAAGGATGGCATTTGAAGGTATAAAAATTCTGAAAGAGTGAGATAGTTGGCTAGACATTGGCTAGATGATAAAGAAAAAGAAAGCCAATTACAAACCAAAAGGAGTTTGGTACGATAGAAGCAAAAAAAATGTTCAAAAAGTAAAAGAGTGCAACAACAAATGAAGGAAGTGGAGGTCGAAGCCCGGTGCGCAAGGCTTCTAGATATAGACAAAATAAATCGACTAGAGGTGAACTAGCATGGTCACCAGACCTAGGGAGTTCAAGATCGTACTGTGGTGGGATGTCGTACTACATCCTAATCAAGGAGAGGTCGTTCGGACTGAGGATAGAAGAAATGATGTCTAGGATGAAAGGCTGATGGGACATACTCCTAGGGTTAACCTCAACTAGAAGAGTGAGGTTTAAGAAGGTCGGTCCGAACGAGTTTCATGAACCGATAGATTGGGAGGTTTCGGAAGACATACAGATCAAAATAAACCCCAGAAAAATCTCCAAAAGTCAAGAAAAATGAAATGCAGAGACTCCTTAAAGAAAATCAAAAGAGCAAGAAATCTAAGAAGCATGAATGCTAAAAGAGAAGGTTGGGAAGCTGACCTAAGTCGGTTGAGAAAAATGAGAAGATGGTGAGCATGATGGAAATCAAGCAAAAGAGCACTTGGGAGTAGAGAGGATGTGAGAAGGAACCGAAACTCTTGGGCAGAAGGAAGGAAAGGACTTAGGAAGAAAGGAAGAAGACTCTAACGAAATGGATCCTAGAGGGAGGCCTTTAATAGTCAAGGAAAGCCTGAAATGGTTATGATTGCAGATCTCATTTGATCGACCTGTGTGTGCCACATGTCCCACTCATCATGGTAGAGAAGTGGCAACAGACAGATCCTTTGCCGTACCTTGGGCAAAGTTTCGATGGATGGCTCAAAAAACATCTTTTAGGGTCACCTCATGTTTTTGATGTTTTGGCGCTAGTGCGGTAGACGTCAAAATATCCCATTCTAGCAGGTGCTGGAAACTAAAAAGAACTTCGACAGTCGTATCTGTACTCCCTTCCTTCATGTTTCGAACTCAAGAATAGGGGGACTATTGTTGGGGATAGATCTACTCCCACTGAAGTTCAGCTAAATGTCTAGTCTCAGAGCGATCTCGACCATCCTCCTATCATTGGATCCCCTTCGAATAAACTTGAAAAGTGAGAGCAGTCCCTTGGACCATCTAGCCTAGCCAGCTTAGGAGCCGATTGAACTTCTTCCTGACTTCTCCTCCAGCTGGACCTCTCCACTAGTCGAACTCCTTTCAAATTTCTCCTTCTTCTGACTTCTCCTACAGTTGAACTTCTTCAAGATTTCTTCTCCTTCAGTCGGACTTCTCCTCTCAGTTGCCTGAAGGGCTTCGCTCGATTGAGATTCTCTTAGATACTCCCAACGGGTTTCCATCCGAATCCCTTCCAACAGCCCAAAAAGACCTCGATGCATGTCTCTGCTATCCTATCCAAACTTCAGCTATCAGATCCCAATAGGCTGGCACATCGCAACAACAGAACTATCATCCATAACAAACTTCACGTGGCTCCAAACAACCCACTACCAGATGGTTGTGGCTATCACTATTAGTTTATTATAGGCTCCACCTATTCAAGAGACCCTCTAGATATGCTTTCTTTCCTAAGCTCTCTTCTCCTTCTCGACACTCGACCACTTTCTTTTCGAAGCACTCCATTTTTGTTGGCTAAAAGAGCTGACTTGATCATCGAAGGATCTTGCTAGAGCCACCACCTCCGACTTCGGGCGAGACTTGTTTTGCAGATCACCGACGATAACCTCGTTCTCTTCGACTCCAACACCGATCCCAATGTCAATCAGATTTTGCACCAGCAATTATCATATAGAATTGAATCTATTAGATCATATAAATAAGGGTTTGGATCTAGATGTCATTAATTAGACTCATGAAGTTCGATTAATTTGGATTAGATCCATTTAGGTTCAAGAAAATTTTGCTAGCACACAATTGGACCTAACATTCTTCTTCATTGGATTTTTTGATTGGTTTGAACTCAATCAAATTTGATTTGGCTCATCCAGGAACCCTATATGGGCTTGTCCTGAACTGACTAAACTTTGTCCTAGTCAAATCAGCCCTTGTCTTAATTTTTCTGAGGAGAATTAGGACAAGGGGGTGCCAACTCGCCAAGAGTTGGCACCCCCTTTGACTTGGTCTTTTATGCAAGAAAGAAAGGAGAGGGGTGTGCACCCCTATTTTTTCTCATGAGGTGTGCACCCCCTGATGATTCCTAGAGAGAGAAACTCAAGGGTGCACACCCACTTCCCTCTTGGCATGTGGCTATTAGTACATAGGATAAGGGTGGTTGGAGGAGAAGTTTAAATCCAATAAAAGTTGTTTAGGATTTAAACTAATTTGAACAAGTCAAATATGAGTTTAAAATAGTTCAAACTCAGGGGACTCTTATCCACATGCCTAACTCTGATTTTTATGCAACAAAATGAAGAGAATCTTTAGATGGGGCATGGGGTTTATGTGAAGAGTCCTTCTACCTCTTAACTTTGACTTGGTCAAAGTTTAGAAACCCTAGGACTCTAAGGTATAAGTGTCCCTTAGACTTAAGATCTTCTTAGTAACTTGCAAGCAACTCACTGTGCTTTGGTATTAGACTAACTAAATTTCTAATTCAATAATGAAAGGCTTCTGGGCACACTCAAGTACTTATGAAGTCAGAGTGTGATCAAGATAGAATTGACCACTCCAAGAGTTGGAGAAGAATGTATTACTGTATTTCAATATAGCAAAATCTTAGCCAGGATAATCTATCATATGGATTTGATATTTTAAAATACAATGTAGACAACCTGATTAGAGTTGATAGTTGAACTCTGAGGTATCCTATAAGCATTTTGGTTAAGGGGATGAATTATATGAAAACTATATCTACATGGGTTCTAAGGATGATGTTCTACACATTCGACCTATCCGATTGTTGGGTACCATTGCTAGATGGTTACTTTGATTAGTACAGAAATATATTCTTATGCTATCAACTTAGGTTTAGACCTATAAGGTTACACACATTAGAGCTCATGATTCGATCGGATGGTTGATCAACGATTAAGAATCGTTCTAGGATTAAACAATCAATATGATTGATGTTTAACCTAGTGCAAGCATTGCAGGAGAATCGATTAGCAATTTAATTGCTAATTGACTTAATTTGATTAAGCCAAAAGATTGAGATTAAGTATAATTAAATATTATTTAATTATATTTAGTTTAGGCTTGATTGGATCAAGTTCAATTGGCTTATTGGATAAGCTTAGTGCAGGGAAGAACTAGTCCTAGTTCAACTAAGACTCCGATTAATCTAATTTTCTAATTTGATTAAAAAATTAAATTAAAATTAAATATAATTTAATCTAATTTAATTAATTTTTTAATTAGGTTAGAATCTTATTTAATTTAGTTGACTTGGTTTTGATTTAATTTGGTTTGAGAAACCATATTTGATCAAGTCATAGATGGAATCCTAGTAAGACTAGGATTCCACCTTGCACCACCTTAGCCCTCCACACCCTCCATGTCTAATTTTTAGGAATTTTTCATGAAAATACTCTTTTCCTTGATATTCATGCATGCCTCCTCTCTTCCTTTCTTTCTCATATGGTAATTTGGTAGTTTACCAAGTCAAAAAGAGAAGTAAGTTTTGTTCTACGATTCTATGAGATAGAATCCTTATAAACTAAAACACCTCCTTCTAATTATGCCACCCACACCTTCTTTATTTTCTCTGAATTACATGGTAAAAGAGGAATTTTTTGTGTGCCCTTATTGCTGGTCCACGGTCGAAAATAAGGAGGGGGTGCCCAAGAGTTGGGCGTCCCAACAACTTGCCATATTATGTCCTTTCCTTGTCTGAGTTTTTGATCAAACGTGGACTCTGCATATCTTTTTATTTAGGATAAATTTTTGGCTGAAATTTTTGTGAAATACAGACCTTTGAGATTACTTTTATGTATGCAAAAATAAAAGGGAGAGAATCTTTGGGCATTGGGGTTCCATAGACACCAAACTCGGTATCTAGGTGAGAGCAAAGAGAAGAAGAAGAGGGTCTTCTTCCAGGGTTGATATGTTCATCATCTACCTTTCTTCTTCCTTGTGTTTTCTAAGAGAGTCTCAGATCTGAAACCTCTTCTCCACCTTCTCCTCTTTGAAGAAGTCTAAATTTAGAAGAAGAAGGCATCTGATCAACCATCGAAAAAAGATTAGCACAGTACTAGCATACTATGCTGATTTCCTGCATCAAAATTTTTGATCATGCTCGTGTGCTCGTGTGGATGACTCCTAAAGACTGGATGCATGTGTGGCTCACAACTTCATCTACAAGCCTAGATCAGTAAGATAGAACATCTAACTTGCACAGGTAATAGATTTGATCTATTTGTTTCATGCTACATTAGATGTAGTATTGTAACATGTTGATGAGATCATGCCTTGATTATGTAAATTATTCTTTTCTTCATATTTTTTATTTTTGATTTAATATCATGTCTTGATCATGTAATAAATTTTATATTTAGAATATTTTTATATTTATTTAAATAAATATTTGATTTATTTAAGTCTTCCACTGCATGATCTTGAAAAAGTTTTAAGATCTATCCGTGAAATCCTAGATCTGGTTCCTTCAATTGGTATCAGAGCATAGGTTCTTATTACATGATTTTTTTAAATATATTTAGATTATTTATTAAATAAGATCTAATTTATAATCTAATTATTAAATCTAAAATTAAAAATTTAGATCTCACGAACTGCTATAAGATTATCTTGCTGTAAGGTTTACCCCTCATAGTGAAAAGATTATTCTAGTTCGTGATGATCTATTTCTAATTTTAAATTTATTAGATTTGATCTAATTTTATTTATAATTTAATAAATTTAAAATAATTTTAAATCTATAAATAAAATTTTTAGATTGCACGCACTGCTATAAAGTTGTCTTGCTTTAAGGTTTACCCCATACAGTGAAAAGGTTGTCCTAGTATGTGCTGATCTAAAATATTGATCATAAAATTTTAGATTAGATCTAAAAGATTTAATGATTTGATTAAAAATATTTTAATCTAATTTTAATCATAATAAATATGTTAGATTTGATCTAAGTTAATTTATGGTTGATTGCTGTTGAAACTGTTTCAATTACATAAACTTATTTAGATTAGATCTAAAGTAGATTCATGTTTATATTACTTGCATTTTATTTATGAATCAAACATGCAACTTGATTGATAGAACCATATTATAAAAATATTTTATGAACATAAAATTATTTTTGAAAAGTCGAACCCCAACCCTCAGTCCAAAACTTAATTAAGAATTAAGAAGTTGTTTGATTAGGATCTATGATTGTAAATTGAAGATCCTAAGATATGAATCATAACACATTCGGTTAAATGGATTAGTGGGGATTAGGTCCATTAATTGGGTTAGATCTAGGGTTAGATTAAAGAATGGACTTAATTAGAGAATTGACTAAATCTAATCAATTGTTGTCTTAGATTAGGTCAAGAATTCTCTAGATCAATTACAATAGTTGTAGTTGGTCAAGTCCATATCTTTAATGAAACCCAAGATGGACTTGATTTTTGGCTACAAGGTCTAACACGAATTGTTAGATTGATCTAATTAAAACTAATTAAATCAGTTGGTGTCTAAGATAAACTACATTGGTGGTCTTTAATCGACAGCCCGCTTACCTAGCCATTTCTGATGGTGTCTAAGGCAAGCTTTGGCAGACCCTCCCACTGATCGAACTTACCTGACCTCTTGATGAAATTATATTTTGATCAGATCATTTGACTATTCAAGCTGACCCATGTTAGCTTCGTAAATCAATATGACTGATTTATGTGCTCCTTGACCAGCCTATTAATGGTCTTCTTTAAGCTGACTTGGTGAAGTCAGTGGGAGAATCATGACAAGCTGGTTCATCTGATCCTCTTTCTCTAAATCAAATTAATTAAATTCTCTAAAATTATTAGATCCATAAAATAAAATAGTTATGATGATAACTAAATCATAGCCTCCCATTAAGTAGATGATAATGGGTCCATTAGTTGGATAATCATTGGAGGCCCATAGGCCTGGTGCTTATCCGCTAATGAAATTATCATTCATAATATGATTTCTTGGATGCATCTCTCTAAATGATGGTGAGATTGACTAACTATAGTTGGGCTTAATCATTTATTAGTTAGATGGACCAAGTATGATCATGTTAATGGTTGGACCTAACCAGGGCTTTTAGTGGAGGCCCTAGCCTATTGAAAAGATACCTAGCGCAAAATTAAATTATCAAAAATTATTTAAAGAAATAATTGATTATGAATCTATCCTTTGATGTACATAGATTGACCAACCATAGTTGGGCTTGTGTGCAGTCTATGTGAATTCTAGTACCCACTAAGAAATCAAGAAAATTCCTTGAATCGGAGGTAGAGGCTACTAGTTTGAATAAAATAGTGAGAGACCTTTTGATTAAAGTCCAAATCTTTAGGTTTAATGAATTAATTACTAATTAGACTTTTGGTTTTCCTTTATGTAGTTAAACCCAAACCACAATTGCTCCATTCACTATTAGACAGTAATTAACTTATGGGACCCAACTTCGATAATAAGTGTCAGAAGTTGAATGTTGTTCAGCAGTACGAAGTGGTTCGTGCTGGGGCCTCTATGCCCAATTTAAACATAAGGTCCAAGAATAACCTAGATCAGGCAGAGTGCTTCCATTATATGAAGTAGGGATATTGGAAGAGGAATTATCCTCAGTTTCATGATTTCCATGATCATAATAGGCTGAATAAGAGAGATGAGCAAGTAGTTGCTAATCAAGGATGTTATATGATAACACCTTGTAATTTCTCTATTTGTGATACTTCAACTTGGGTATTGGATATCGAAAGTCTAATCCATATTTGTAATACATTGCAAGGACTTCAAATTAGTAGAAGATTTGAGAATAATGAGCGATTCCTGAATGTTTGAGATGGAAAGTCTGTTCTAGTTCTAGCTATGGGAATAGTTTAATTTATTCTCAATACTAATATCATTTCTTTAAATGAATGTCATTATTGTGCTTTCTTTCTGATGAATATAATCTTTATTAGCCTTTCGGCCAAAGATGGTTATCATTTATCTATAAAGAAAGATTATTGTGATATTATTATGAATAATGTTACAATAATACAAGAATAATAAAAAAATGGTATTTATATTTTATCACAGCTTGTGAGTGTAATGTACACTTCTAGAAAATACTTTAGATTAGATAATGTCTTTGATATCTACCTATGGCACTGTAGACTTGGTCACATTAACAAGAATAGGATAAAAAGGTTGATCCAAGAGAGAATCCTCAAAGTTGGTGATTGTGAATCACTTTCAATCTGTGAGCCCAGTCTTCTTGCAAAAATGACCAAGTCACCTTTTGAAGGAAAAATACTATTTTTTATCGTAGGATCATGCAGATCTGATCAGATCTGAGGAAGATTATTCTAAAAATTTTTAAACAATCCCATCAGATCTAAGAGTACTCGGATCTAATCATAACGATCTAATATTAAAAATTAAAAATTAAAATTAAATTAGATTTAATTTAAAGTACCTAATTGGATAATCTAATTACCCTGCAATGATTCTGTTGATTTCTAAGGTTCTGAAAGGAGCCATGCACGTGCTTGGCCTCTACTAGTATTCACTCAGGTAGGATCTAAACATCTTCTCCTCATGAACCTTTTCTCCAAAAATTAGATCTGGATCTGATCCAAAAAATCTTCAAAACTATTTCTGAAAGTAGCCCATCCATCACACGAACACCGTCGCATAGATCCTGAATATTATACCAACCTTGGACCTTCTTCTAAGATTTGTGCCTAACATTTTAGGCTTGTAGAAGAGAAGAAGAGAGAGGATAGAGGGGGTGTGGGATATCAGGGATGACAGACTTTGGGCATGGAAAATTATTTCTTGCATTGAATGCACTTTGACGTGAGAAAGGTTTTTATGTCCAATGCCTACTTAGAGTCCCTTTTGACCAAAATAACTCATTTATTAAACCACCAGATCTCATCTATTTTTTTCACCAAAAATAATTCATAAAGATGTCAGCATGAGTAGATAAGGAAGAGTCCACTACACCTAGGACTCTTTCCTCAAGAGTTTGATCCAAATCAAACTCTATCATAACTCAGTCTAGACACGTCCAAAAATCATGAAATTTGGTACACCTAATGCATAATCATGCTCTATCACATATCCAAAAATCAGATCAAAATAATTTTTAGAGAATTTTCTAGAAGCATCTGATCAAGTGACCCTCAATTCTCTCAAACAGATCAACTTTTGATCCTAGTACAATTTAACTATGAGTGGATTTAATTTCTATAATTAATCTGATATGGACTTATTCCAGTCAGATAAAAAAAAACCCATTCAAAATACAAGAATATGTCAAATGAAATTTGACTCGATTGCGATGAATTAGAAAGATTTCAAAAGGAGAAAGTTAGGCTCAATCATGTGCTAGCACGATTACCTTGAATCTGATTGGATCTAATCCAAATCAATCAAACTGGCTTAGATTAATTGATGACATTCAGATCCAAATCCTTGTTTGTGTGATCCAGTTATGTTCAATTCTATATGGTAATGAAACATGTCACGATCTCCATCATCGACATCATCGAAACACCTTTCGATGGACTAGAACTTGTCTGATTCATACAATTAGAATGATTGATCATCAAAATCATCCTAATTGCTCCAAAAATTCACTAGTGACACCTAGCAGTATATGGTGAAAACCCATCAAAGCTGAAAGGGAACCTCTCGACGAGAAGGTAGACTTTCTTATAACTACTTGAGGTGGTCATACTCAGTGCCTTCGTTCTCTAACGAGTACCTGTACTCTCACTTTGATATCTCCACATCATAGACTCAAGACATGTCTATCCTAAGAAAGCGATCGTACACCAACCTTCTAGATCGATCATCATCCTCGTGATGATCCTACAGTCGAAAATAGTTTATGAGTTAATTATGAAAATTTATATCTTAAATTTTTAACTCTTGAAAATATAAATTATCATTACCATTAACTCAAAGAATGTATCACAAACACTTTTAAATACACACTATAATAAAAAATATTTTATTTATTAATTTATAGTCAAAATTATAAAATTACTCTTAGAAGTGTATTATAAGTGACAGCCAATCTAGCTTCTAGAGCACACATCTAACAAACTCCCACTTGAGCTAAAGCCAATTGGCTACAAATCTAAGTTCCATCTTCTCAAGGTGGGCTTCGATCTTTTGCTAACTTAATGGCTTTGTCAGCGGTCAACAGCATTATCTATAGTACCGACTCTCTTGACCTCGACGTATCCCTTCTCGAGGTGATTGCGGATGAGGTGGTATCGCTGCTCGATGTACTAAGATTTTTGGTGAGACCTCAACTCCTTAGCTAGGGCTGTGGCACCATTATTGTCATAGTACAGAGGGATGGCATCTGATGGCATCACTCCAAGCTCTATGGCGAACTTCTTATACCTGAATGCCTCCTTTGCAGCTTTCGATGTAGCGACGTACTCTGCTTCTATGGTCAAATCTGCTATCACAGTTTGCTTGAAACTCTTCCGACTGATAGCACCATCATTGCACACAAATAAACTTCCAGATGTTGACTCTCAATCATTTATATCGGACATAAAATCCGAGTCTGTATACCCCTAGACCTGGAGTTCTCCATTATCAAAGACTAGAAACATATCCTTAGTCCTTCTTAAGTACTTAAGGACATATTTCACAGAAGTCCAGTGCTCTTTACCTTGATTCGACTGATACCTACTCATGACATTCACGGCATGGGCAATATCTGATCGTGTATATAGCATGGCATACATGAGGCTTCCTAATGCTGAAGCATAAGGGATCTTGCTCATGCGTTCAATCTCCTTGGGTGTGTTGGAACACATCTTCTTGGAGAGATGAATGCCATGTCTGAAGGGCATCAATCCCCTCTTCGAGTTTTTCATGCTAAACATCTTTAGCACCTCCTCTATGTATATCTTCTATGATAGATCCAGCATCCTATTTGGTCTATCTCTATAGATCTTAATTTCTAGAATAAAGGATGCCTCTCCTAGGTCTTTCATGGAGAATTCTTTAGACAACCACATTTTAACTGTAGTCAATATGGGAATATTATTCTCAATTAGGAGAATGTCATCCACTTATAGTATGAGAAAGATAATAGCACTCCCACTGACCTTTTTGAAAACATAGGGCTCCTCCTCATTCTTGATGAATCCAAATGATTTGATTACATCATTGAAATGAGCATTCCAACTCTGAGATGCTTACTTAAGTCCATATATGGACCTTTGCAGCTTGTAGACCTTGTGATCAGTATCACTAGATATGAAATTCAGTGGCTATTCCATATAGATATCTTCCTCAAGATATCCATTTAAGAATGTCATTTTCACATCCATCAGTCATATTTCATAATCAAAATAGGCTACAACAGCAAGTAATATGCATATGGATTTGAGCATGGCTACTTGCAAAAAAGTACCTGATAGTCAATGCCTTCGTGCTGACTATATTCTTTTGCTATGAGCCTTGCTTTGAATGTCTCTACATTTCCATCGGCACCTATCTTTCTCTTAAAGATTCATTTACACCCAATAGGTATTATACCTTCAGATGGATCTACCAAGGTCTAAACATGGTTCGAGTGCATTGAGTCAATCTCTGACTTCATTGCCTCTAACCATTTCTTGGAGTCGATATCTGATATCGCCTCATCATAGGTTTTGGGATCAACACCATGAATCCCTTTTCTTGTGAGGAATATTTTCTCTACATCCTCTGAAATAGTACCTAAGTACCTTTCAGGGGGATGGGAAATCTTTTCTGATATACGAGGTGGATGAGGTAGTGATGGGATTGGCTCAATCTGATTGGGTTTCATAGGTTTCTTGGCTCGTTGCTCTAGGGAGACTTTCTCCTCGAGCTTAATCTATCTTTTGATGCCACCATCTTGAATAAACTATTTATGAACAAAGATGGCATGTCGACTCACAATCGCATTATGATCTTCTGAGAGATAGAAAAAAATATCCTAATGACTCTTTAGGATATCCAATAAATCGAGCTCTAAAAGATCTAGACTCTAATTTGTCCATCTGTTATCTCTTGACATGGGCTGGACAACCCCAATTTTTGAGATGACTCAGACTTGGTTTCTTACCATGCCATATCTCATATCCTTAGTTCTTCTTAAGTACTTAAGGATACATTTCACAGAAGTCCAGTGTTCTTCACCTAGATTTGACTGATATCTGCTTGTGACACTCACAACATGGGCTATATCAGGTCGTGTACATAGCATGGCATACATGAGGCTCTCTATTGCAAAAGCATAAGGGATCTTGCTCATGCGTTCTATTTCCTCAGGTGTGCTAGGGCACATCTTCTTGAAAAGATGAATACCATATCTGAAGGGTATTAATCTCCTCTTAGAGTTTTCCATACTAAACCTCTTTAGTACTTCCTCTATGTACATCTTCTGTGAAAGTCCTAGCATCCTATTTGGTTTATCCCTATAGACCTTAATTCCTAGAATAAAGGATGCTTCACCTAGGTCTTTCATGGAGAATTCCTTGGACAACCATATTTTGACTATCGTCATCATGGAAATATCATTCCCAATAAGGAGGATGTCATCCACGTACAATACGAGGAAGACAACAGCGCTCCCACTGACCTTTTTGAAAGACACATGGTTTCCTCTTCATTTTTGATGAAACCAAATTTTTGATCACATCATTGAAATGAGTGTTCCAGCTCCGAGATGCTTGCTTAAGTCCATATATGGACCTTTGCAGCTTGCAAACCTTGTGATCAGTATCACTGGATGTGAAACCTAGCGGCTATTCCATATAGATATCTTCCTCAAGATATCCATTTAAGAATGCCATTTTCACGTCCATTTGCCATATTTCATAATCGAAATAGGCTGCAACGGCAAGCAATGTGCGGATGGATTTTAGCATAGCCACTGGAAAAAAGGTATCCTGATAGTCAATGCCTTCGCATTGACTATAACCTTTTGCCACTAGTCTAGCCTTGAATGTCTCCACATTCCCATCTGCACCAATCTTTCTCTTGAAGATCCATTTACACCCAATAGGTACTATACCTTCTGGTGGATCTACCAAGGTCCAGACTTGGTTCGAGTGCATCGAGTCAATTTCTGACTGCATTGCCTCTAGCCATTTCTCAGAGTCGATATCTGATATCGCCTCATTGTAGGTTTTGGGATCATCACCATGAGCACCATTACCTACGAGGAACATTTTCTCTACTTCCTCTGAAATAATACCTAAGTATCTTTCAGGGGGACGGAAAACTCTTTTCGATCTACGAGGTGGAGGAGGTAGTGTTCTTATTGGCTCAACCTGATTTGGTTCCAATTGGTCCTTAGCTCGTTGTACTTGTGAGACTTTCTCATCAAGCTTAATCTGCTTTCCAATGCCGCTATCTTGAATAAACTATTTTTCAAGAAAGATGGCATGTCGACTCACAATCACATTGTGGTCTTCTGGAATGTAGAAATAGTATCCTAATGACTCTTTAGGATATCCTATGAATCGAGCTCTAAAGGACCTAAACTCTAACTTGTCCGCTTGTTGTCTTTTGACATGAGCCGGACAACCCCAAATTCTGAGATGACTCAGACTTGGTTTCTTACCGTGCCATATCTCATACGGTGTGGTAGGAATGATTTTAGAGGGAACCCTATTCAGTAGATAAATTGAAGTTAATAATGAATGTCCCCAAAGAAAATTCAGGGAGGTCTGTGAAGCTCATCATGGATCGGACCATATCCAATAGAGTTTGATTTCTCCATTCTGAAACTCCGTTGAGTTGAGGTGTTCCTGGTGGAGTCCATTGAGAGACTATGCCATTTTTCTTAAGATAGTCTAGGAATTCTTGGCTAAGGTATTCACCTCCTCGATCTGATCGAAGAACCTTAATGGATTTTCTAGTTTATTTTTCTACTTCATGTCTGAATTCTTTGAACTTTTCAAAAGCTTCAGACTTGTGTCTCATAAGATACACATATCCATACCTAGATACAGATCATCAGTAAAGGTAATGAAGTAGACAAAATTGCCTCTAGCCGGCACATCAAATGGGCCGCACACATCAGTATGTACTAGGGCAAGGAAGATCTGTGGCCCTTTCCCCATGTCCTACAAAAAGGGAGTTTAGTCATTTTGCCTTGAAGACAAGATTCACAAGTTGGATATGACTCGAAAGTCAATGGACTCAATAGCCCATTTTTCTCCAATTTGTTGATCCTATCTTCTGCTATATGACCTAATCTCAGGTGCCATAGATATCTATCGTTTGGACTATCCCTAGGTCGTTTGGCATTCACGTTTTGCTCGATAGTTAGAATAGGTACATCAATATGTAGCTGATAAAGACCATTAATAAGAAAACCATTTGCAATTTTATTTCTTTCATAAAGAATGTTACAATGGTCCTTAAAGAAGGTAATCACATAGCCTTCTAGTGCTAAGCATGAAACAGAAATCAAATTCCTGCTAGCTGCAGGCACATAATAACAGTCTTTCAAAACTAAGTCTAAACCAGATGGTAATCGAAGAGGGTATGTTCCCACGGCTACTGCAGCAACTCTTGCTCCATTACCGATGCGTAGGATCATGTCTCCATCCCTCAGCCTCCTGCTATCCTCAAGATCCTGCATGGAAGTGCACAGATGAGCACTAGAACCAGAGTCAAGCACCCAACTGGATGCAGAAGAAACCGTAAGGTTAGACTCAATAACGAGCATACCTCCAGAAGGACCTTCCTTCTTGTTCTTCAGGGTGGCCAGGTAAGTAGGGCAGTTCCGCTTCCAATGGCCGTCGCTGTTGCAATGGAAATACTTTCCTTTGACAGCGGCTTTCATATTCGGCTCTGCCTTCTTCTTCTTTCCTCCTTCCACCTTCTGCTTTTTCGTAGACTTCTTTTTCTTTCCATAAGACTTTCTTTTGGAAGAAGTCTATTCCATAGCAAGAACTGAGCCTTTAGAACCTTTCATAGAAAGCACAGCGGTGATCAGCATATTTATTAATTTGGCTAAGAAATTTTGAAGTTAATGCATGTGGTAATTCATGATGAATTGCCCATATGCATCAGTCAAGGATTGCAGAATAACATTGTTCTGCAGATCCAAGTCTAACTTCCCACCAAGCTTCTCAAGCTCTTCCATGTCCTTGATCATCATCAGATACTGATCTTGGATTGACTGCCCATCACACATCTTAGCCTTAAAAAGTCATTTCATGACTTGATACTTGGCTATGCGACTCTGTTCACCAAACATCTTCTATAGGTGAGCCAACATTTGGTGGGCAGTCTCGATATCTTCATGTTGGCACTGGAGCTCATCAGACATCGAGCCCAACATGTAATATTTGGCCTTATTATCTTCGTTTATCTATTTTTTCAGAGATGCTCTCTATTCAGTGGATGGACGGGCTGGTAAGGTGGGAGGGTCCTGATCCAATACATGGGTTAACTTCTCAAAATCCAAAATGATTTTGTGTTCCTGAGCCAATCTTATAATTGGGTCGAGTCAGTCTATGTGGTCTAGGATATGTGCTAATGGTTGGAGCAGACATTTTCTGTAGAGAGTCAAAGATTCAAGTTAGATACGTAATTATGACTTGATCAATTTATTTAGAGATTTTTTATTTTTAAATAAAATTAGCTCCACTATTTTTTTTCAGATCCCTACACTCCTCTGTAAGAGATGCGAAATCTCCACATGATTAATGATTTCTAGTGGGTGTGCAGTCTCATCAACTGACTCATCACCTCACCTAATATTATTGGTGATGGGTTATCCAATAAGTGAACAACTCTTGTTCAATGATTCTCAAATCATGGTGCACCCAAACTTGGGTCTCTAATTCAATGAATCTCACCATATCCAAAAATTTGATCCACTCTTAGTTAAGTCAGATCCACCATTGCA
>QRFJ01004612.1:23589-86905 GCA_006176705.1 Cocos nucifera
TATATGATTTCTTTATTGACAGTGTTGATAGATCGTGCTTGCATAATCAAAGACATGACCTGTAACAATAAAGACCACGATCAGTAATAAAGCAGTTTCTCTATCTCTCTAGTGCCATCCAGATTTGATTGTAGTCGGAGAAGGCATCCACGAAGGTGAGGAGCTCATGGCCCAAAGTTGCATCCACCAGCTGATCAATTCTAGGTGTGGGGTAACTATCCTTTGGGCAGGCCTTATTTAGTTTCTTAAAGTCGATACACATTCTTCACTTGCCATTGGCCTTCTTGACTAAGACCACATTAGAGACCCAACTCAGATAGTGGACTTCTCGAATGAACTCAGCTTTGAGGAGCTTATCCACTTCCTCTACTATCACCTTCTTCCTTTTTGGTGCATGGCTCTGAATTTTTTCTTTCACTGGCCTGTACTTTCACTGGCCTATACTTTGGATCGATGGCCAACCGATGTTCTATGACTTCGACATCGATTCCTGGCATGTATGCTGGGACCTAGGCAAAAATGTCAGCATTCTTCCACAAGAAGGCAATAAGCTGCTCTCGGACTTCATCTTCCATGTTGGAGCTGATCTGCACCATATACTCCATACTTCTGTCATTCAGAGGGATGGTTACAAGATCTTCCATAGGCTCGTCCCGTTCCTCAGTAAGGTCATCACGGACATCCAGTCCATCAATTGGGCAAGGGTCGAGATGGCCTCCCTTTTGCAAGGTGATGGAGTAATAGTGCCTTGCCAAGGCCTGATCTTCCTTGATCTCCCCAACCCCATAGCCTATCGAAAACTTTGCCTTCAAGTAGTATGTCAATACCATAGCCTGGAGTGCGTTTACGCCTTATTGGTCGAGAATTGTGTTGTAGGCTAATGGGGCCTTCACTACTAGAAAGTCAACCTACGCTTTGGCTCACTTTAGGTATTGCCTGTGGCCACAATTAGCATTATTACTCCTTCAACTAGTATAGCATCACTAGTGAAGCCCACTAATGGAGAGTTCATAGGTCCCAGGTGGTGATTGGGTACAAACATTTTAGCAAAAGTATCATAAAAAAAGATATCGATAAAGCTTTCATTATCTACTAAAACATGGCATACATGATAGTCAGTAATGTTTAAAGAGATTACAACTGACTCGTTATGCAGGAGCTCTAATCTACTTACGCATCTTCGTCAATGAATGCTATGGGTTCCTCAGTTCTCTACCTCTTCAAAGGCTCTGCTGATCCACTGACCTCCCCTCATCGAAGTCCCCCAAAGATGGTGTTGATGATGCCAACAGCGGCCAATCCCCTTGCTGCTCCTCCCTCCTTGATGGTTCTAGTGGTGGGGGGGCCTCGGCCGATCCTTCCATCCTTCAGGCCGACATCGTAGGAATTGACCAAGCCTACCCCACCTAATGAGTACCTCGATCTCGTCTTAGAGCTAAATGCATTCTTCAGTATCATGATCGTGGTCACGATGGTAGAGATAGTACTTGTTGGGATTGTGCTTGTCAGGATGAGTGTGCATCCTTTTCGGTCTTGGCTGTTACTCCTTGATCTCCATCAGAACTTGGGTTTTCAGAGCGTTGAGGGGGGTGTAGTTGCAAAACCTTCTAAGGGGGAGCCCCATCATGCGCTTCTATTAGGGCTTCTTTGATGATGAGCTCGAGGAGGAGTTTAGGCTCGCTTATACTTAGGAGGAGTCCGTGAGCACGATCGAGCTTTATTTGACTTTTCTTCAATCATGGGCTTGCTAGATTCATCCACCTACCGCTCTCTCTTGGCTTTCTCATCCTTTAATTTGAAGGCCTCCTTAGCTCGGGCATAACCTTCGGCCCGAGCTAGCAAATCAAAAAAATTTCTAGAGTACTTCTTCAAGAAGAACAACAAATTATTCTTCTGAAGGCCATCCTTAAGCATGGCCATGGAAACTGACTGATCCAGATTTTGGACCTCCAGTGCAACGGCATTGAAGCAGTTGACATAAGCTTGGATAGTCTCCCTTCTTGCTATTTGATGTTAATGAGGGAGTCTGAGCCTTGCCTTGGACATCAGCTGCTGATAAAGTGAGCCACAAACTGATGGTTCATTTGATCGAAGGAGAAAATCATACCCGACTTCAGCATTGAGTACCAATTTCTCGCCGCTCCTTTCAAAGTAGAAGAAAAAGCCCAACACAGAATGACATCCGATGCACCGTGGAGTAGTATCATAGTCTAGAAGGCCTTCAGATAGTCAACTAGATTAGTGGTCCCATATAGCTCTTGAACTGGGAAAGCTCGAAGTTCGATGGGATGGATTCTTGCATGATTCTCTGAAAGAAAGGAGGGTTAGTACAGATATTATCATCATTACCTGGGGCAGCATGGCGGAGCTGCTAAATCCATCGATCCATTTCTTGGAGTTTTCGATCAAGGGCCTAATCTTGATCATGGGTCTCGAAGGGTTTTCGATAATAAATGAGGAAGGTCTCTTCTGAGAAAGACTCATGATCAGAATAGGGGCTCTCTACTCTCTATTTCCTCATCCTAAAGGTGATGGGTCTATTGACCCAAGTATGTCTCCTTGGGATCGATTCCTGATATCCCAATGGGGGGTTCTCCGATCGGACTACCGCTGGAGGTTGTTGCATGGCCTACACCATTTTAATGAGGCCTCAGACCTAGTGCATCAGTAGATTGAACTACTCTGGGTCCACCATTATTGTCAATGCAGGAGGTTACAGTGCTGGTGAAGGTATTGAAGCAGGTGGGTTTGGCTTAGATCTGATGGTAGAGGTGGTGGATCTTTGAGTGGTCATCTTCTTTGGAGGCATTTTAAGATTGAGAAAGAGAATGAAGATGACCCCTTAAAGGAGAAAGCACAAGATTGGCTGAGTACTCTTTTTAGAACAAGGGTTGGTGATCCTTCCTCTAGTGTTAATTCTATTGGTACAAAGTTTGGTTGATGCCAGAATCGGTGCTAGAGTCGGAGAGGATGAGGTCATCGTCGGTGACCTACAAAATAAGTCTCGCCCGAAGTCAGGGGTGTTGGCTCCGGCAAGACCCTTCGACGATCAAATCAGCTCTTTCGTCCAACAGAAATGGAGTGCTCAGGAAAAATATTATAGAGTGTCGAGATTGAGAAGAGAGCTTAGGGAAGAAAGCATATCTGGAGTGTCTCTTAAATAGACGAAGCCTATAACAAACTGATAGTGACAGCCGCAATCGCTTAATAGTGGTTCGTTCGGGGCCATGTGAAGTTTGTTATAGAGGGTAGTGTCTATTATCATGACATGCCAACCTGTTGGGACCTAACAGCTGAAGTTCAGATAGGATAGCAGAGGCTGCATTGAGGTCCTTTCAGGCTGTTGGAAGGGATTCGGGCGAAAATCCACTGGGAGTATCTAAGAGAAGCTCGAGTGAGCCCTTCAGACAACTAGGGGGAGAAGTCTGACTGAAGAAGGAGAAATCCAGAAGAAGTTCGACCATAGGAGAAGTCCAGAAGGAGGAGAAATTTGGAAGAAGTTTGACTGATGAAGAGGTTCGGTTGGAGGAGAAGTCCGAAAGAAGTTCGACCATAGAAGAAGTAGGAAAGGAGTTTGACTGGCAGAGAGGTCCGACTGCAGGAGAGATGATAAGAGCACGATATTGTCATTAAGATACCATGTTTATCAGTTTAATCTGACTTCTTAAATAGTTAAAAATAGGTAGAAAGCAGTGAGTCGAGTCGAATCCATAGAGAAGGTAGTATTTTAATTTTAAAATCTTTGATTTTTATAAAAAAAAGGAAAAGATTTGAAAAAAAATTGTAGTCAAAAAATAGACTTAAAAATAAAGAGCAAAAATTAAACAGTATGAAAAATTCAACTTGATACTAAGATCTACTAGTTAGATCTTAGCATCTACTTATAATTAAATGAAAGAGCATAAATTAAAGTGCAAAAATTAAATTAGAATAAAAATAAAGAGCATGAATTTAAATAGCTGGAAAAGTAAATTTGTAATAATTAAAAATTTAATTTTAAATTTAAAATAAAATAAAAAAATAAAAATTAAATGCTGATCTCTGATCTTGGATCGACGTTGGCATTGAGATGGTGTAGAAGCCAACTCTTCTTCATAGCACCTATTATCTTGAAGCAGCCTCTAACCCAAGCATGGTTCTAACCTTTACCAAACTCCTTCCCATGATCGAAGATACTTTGATTTGGAGGTCTAGGGTCCTTTAAATAGATGTTGAAAGGTTGGAGGATTTGTTGCTGGGCAATGTCAGACTAAGAAGAGTTTTGATCGACATTTGTAGAAGATTTTGAGTGAAATTTGGATTAAAATAGCTTTTAGATGAATTTGGTGAAGTTTGGTGAAATCTGTCCATTCAATAGAAATCCAATGATCCAAAAATCATCAAAATTGGATGTGTATAAGCCCAAATCAGGTCGGATTATGTTCTAGCCATTCGATCATATTAATCAGGAGGAAATCTGATCGTTGATATGAGTTATGGGTGTTTTAATCAAGTCGTGAGCTTCCTGGACCATCGGATTGCTGCTTGGAGCACTGTCCATCATTCGATCATGCATTTGGTGAAGTCTGAAATCAAATCAAACAAGGAATAAACAACAGTTGTTGGATCCAGTTTTGGAAGAAATCCGATCATTGGATCAAGTTTTGGAACCTCCAGAATCGTTGGATCGTGCAGTGAAGTGCTGGGAAATTGAATCAAAGCTGGAAACCACCTTGACTATTGGATCTTCACCGACAGTGACCATAGCCATTGAATCATGCATTATTGTGCTCATGGACTTCTCTAAACCGGGCATACTGCACACCTCAACCAATCAGTGCATGACGTCTTTTAAAAATTATTGAAATATCCCTCCTTAAAGGTCTACGATGAGCCATGATAAAACTGACATCAACCTGATGTCAATGGCTCATGGGAATGCTTGGCGGCTTGCTGGCTTGCGGAGCCAGCTGAGCCATTTTTCTTTTTTATTTTAAATAATTTTTTCTTTAAAAATTCATATCTAGTCTATTTTAGCTTTGATTTACTTCAAACTTTTTTCATTGCGATAAAAAAAATGAGCTCTTTTCATTGATAATGGTATTTTATTTTTTAATTATTATTATTTTTTATTTAATTTTTTAATTAATAAAAATATTAATTTTTTAAATATATATATAGATTATTAATTTTTAAAAATAAATATAAATTAATTAATAAATTAATACTTTTATTGATGAATTTATGGTACTTATCATACCTTCCAACTTAAGCTTTGCTCATCCTTGAGTAAAGAAAGAATTTAGCTTTAGATACCTTTTAACTTTAGAGTTTCGAATTTTACCTAAGCAATTTTCAAAATGGCCATTGATATTCAGTAGAGCATAAATAAGGCATATCATTAGAGTATTAGTACTTACCAATAGAAAAATTAAATAAGAAATATTAAATTTTTTTGAATTTTTTCTAAATTATCCTACCTTTATCTATGATTTGTCTAAACTTTTATATGGACAAGTACATTATTACTTTCGCCTTTCATTTATTGATTTTTTATTCACATTGCCCATTTTTTGATGCAAATATCATTGCTTACTTAGGCAACAAGATCTAGTTACTCGATGGAAAATTAATATATATATATATTTTTTATTATTATTTTAACATTGTACCATTATTGAGTGCCATAATCCCTTAAGCTTTCTATTTGATTCATGTAGCGAGTCTTGGGCCAATGACTCCCAAACTAGTTGGCTTTAGGGCATTAGGTATAAAATACCCCTCGGGTTTACTAGTTCGAATCAAATAGGCTGCTAGTTAAGACTAGCTTTACAACGAGCTTTTTCATTCTTTCCACCTATTAATGTGAAACTCAATGCTTGCTTAGGCAAAAAGGCCCAATTACTCAATAAGAAGTACTTAGAAACTATTTTATTTAAATTTTTTATATGAAGAAATATATAGTTACCCTACACAAGCCCATAAAAAGTAGACTTTTCTTTGATGCTAGTAGAAAGAATTAGAAATGCTGAAAGAAAAAAAACTTTTTATGTTCTAGACTTAACATTTTATTAGATTTTTTTAATACTTGATCCCTCAATATCTCAGAAACTCTTTCATCTATGCATCAATTTTTTTTAAAAAAAATGCTTAGTTCAACTCTATTCTATAGCATAATCAGGTGTCTAAATACTAACTTCTTCGAAAACTTAAAAAATTAAAAAATTTTATAATTTTTTTCCTCTAACTTAATCGACATTGTCCTCAATGGAGAAGAAAAAATAAAGGATGTAATAAAAAAAAAGAAAGAATACACCTGACTCAATGTATTTGATTTTTGTAGTCAAGCATATGCTTTTGAAAATTTAGGCTCTCCCTCCAATTTTATTTAGCATGTCCTAAAAAGAAAATAAGCTAAAAAGATAAATTAGATGAAAGAACTAAATATTGGGTTGCCTTTCAACAAGCGCTAAGTTTATCGTCTTCAGTCAGACACAATGCATCTTACTATCCTATGTCAAATACTAGATTGATAAATTTCAATAGTTTTGGATTGCAAATATTAGAAAGATAGTTTATGATCCCATTATTAATATATTCATCGTTAATTTTAGGGACATAATTTATAATCCCATTCTTAGACCCTTGTTTATTAAGAATTTCTTCTATTTGTTCTTCTAAAATGCTAATATATTGAGTTTTTGAATTAGGAGTTGAGTTTGATATAATGGGTACTGAAAGGGTGTCCAAAGGTGGGTTTAATTCTAGAGATAAATTATTATGATCTTGTTTAAATAACTTTGTTGGCTTTTCATTACATGCCTCTTGGTTTTTGTAAGAAGAACCAACTTCTAGGGTTGAAGAGAATGGGACTTTTCGTTTATAGGTCTCAGGTAAATCATCTATTCTCTTCTCTCCTTTATCAATCTCATTTAAATTGGAACCAGCATTAGTATTGATTCCAGACTTAGGTTCTTCTATATGGTTAGCTTCAGCACTAACCTATTTCTCTAAATTTTTATTTTGGCTAGCATTAGTACTAGCCTCTCTCACCTGATCTTGGTATGGATCCATAAGAATCCTATAACTTTTAAGTTCAGAAATTACTTTGACATTCTCTAATTGAGGATTCTTAGGTGGAACATTAGATTGATAATTTAGTCCAGGTGGTTGGTGGACAATGGATGGATTGTTTATATGAATTAGTTGGCTCGATAATCGACCTAGTTCTCTCCTCATATTAGACTTAGCTAATTATCCTATTTGAGATTCTAATTTGATAATAGATTGCTGTTGAGTCAAAATTAATTATTGAAGTTGGTTATATCTATCGTCAGCTAGATTGGTCCGTTGAGGAGGTGGGCATGATGGCTGATTATAATGCAATGACTAAGTGAATTGACTAGGCTAACCACTATTATAGGCATAATTTTGATATTGGGGTCTCATAGATGGAATTTGGATTTGAGCCTGAGTCTGTTGGGATATCCAAGAAAAATTAGAATGGTTCTTTCAATCTAGATTATATGAATTTGAAAAAGGATCACTAACAGGCCTGGAGTAGTCTTGAGTAGCTTGAATTTATTCTTGGATGAAAGATGAAAATTATGCAGCCATAGGACATTCACTCACTTGATGGGTTGGGCTAGCATAGATTGAACAAATCTCTTGATAATTAGAAGATGATGTGAATTACGCAGGAGATTATTAACTTAGGGTTAGGACTTGATCTAATTTATAGGCAAGAAAGTCCACTTTATTTATCAAATTCGAATTAGCCTTAGGACTAGATTCTAGATGTTTAAATTCATAAATCCTTGCCCAGGCTTGGTAGAAAGATAACGAAGCATGGTTAATTAAGTTTTCACTCAGGATTTCAATTAAAATATAGGCTTCATCCTCATTCTTGTTCATGCCTCCATAGGATGCATCTACCATTTATCTGTATTGTTCTCCTAACCCTTCATAGAAAGCTTAGACAATTTGCCACTTAGCTAGATCCTGGTGTGGGCATTTTCTAAAAGGTTTCTTAAGTCTCTCTCATGACTCATGAATTTATTCTCCTAGAAGCTAAGCAAATCTAGTAATAGCTCGCCTCATAGTGTTGGTTCAACCTATGGGATAAAATTTCTTAAGAAATTCATATTGCATCTCTGCCCATGTTTGAATTGATTTTTGTTGCATCTCTGCCCATGTTTGAATTTATTTTTCTATCATGCCAAGCCAATACTTGGCTCTATCTTTCAATGATAAGAAAAATAAAATTAGTCTAAGGGCATCCTCAGTTAAATTTTGAATCCTCACCATAGAGTAGATTTCTAAAAACTCATTCAGATGCTTATAAGGATCTTCGTTGGTGCTTCCATAGAAAGATGGAAGCATCTGAATTGAGATCGGCTTGATCTCATAGTGGATAGAATGGATATTAGATAATTGGCTACAAGTTGATAGATTATAGATAGAAGGAATAAAGTATTCCTTCATTTGTCTAGGTGGTTCTCTAAAATTTTCAACCATTTGGTTATTAGATTTAATACGATTTAGCCATTCAATTTTATGGTTGGGTTCAACAAGATCAGGTTAAGCGATTTCCTATCGCGTATGTATTAGTGCAATCATAATGTGTGGTTCAATTTTTTTTTAAATTTTTTATTATTTTTTAAATTTTTTATAATTTTATAATTTTTTAATTTTTTAATATTTTTAAATTTTTTAATATTTTATTTATTTAATTATTAATTATATTTTAATTTAATTTAGTTATTATTTATAATAATTTTTTACTTAGTTTAATTTAATTTAATTTAATTTTTATTTTATTTTATTTTTGAAGAAAAAAAGGAGAAGGAAGAAAGAAAGAAGTATTATAAAGAAGAGGTCCTAAGAAGTCTTAGAGCACAGGAGAGAGAGAGAGAAAATAGTTTTAATAAGATTTAATATTGATTATCAGTCAAGTTAGGTAAATAATTCTGACTAAAAATTATCCTAGATCTAGATAGCTCCTAACTGTCAAGATCACCTTCAAGCCCTTCAAGTGTAGGATCAGTCAATCAACTAGCCAGATAAGTGTAAGATCAGTGGGGGTCCCCCCATTGCTTACCTTAGACATTAATTGTGCTTGGCCAGATAAGCTAATGAAACCAGTTAAGTAACCACCTTCCTTCAGGCCTAGTAATTTCTGAACCATTTTTCTAAACATCAGTTAAATTGACTAACCCTAATTCGATCCAACTTTTAGGATTTTTTATCCTAATGAGCTCGAATTCCTAGGGTCGATGTCTAATTGATTTTAAAATTAAAGGCTTAGATCAATGTAGGATGCTGGTTGGTTGTTTGTGAGTCAAGAAAAGGTGATCAAATTCTCATCTTTTCTTATTTAATTGGGCGTTGCCCTTAAGTTGATTTAATACGAACATGCACAAAAAATTTTTTTCAAGCAAGTGGTTCTATGCAATTTAAACTACATGCATGCAACTAATTGAAGTTGAGATGCTCATCTAGTCTCCAACAATCACCAAAAAAAAATAAAAATAAAACTAATATAATACATGCTCTAAGAAATTAGGATTTTTAATCTTGTTATGAAATTTTTAATTAGATTTAAGTAGATAATTTTTAATTAATTTAAAAATAAAGTAAATAGAAAAAAATTTAGGATTTAGGATTGATCTTATCAAATAAGATTGAAAGTTTCCTCCTTGCCCTAATCTTTTTGTTTCTTTTTTTTATCTATAAGATAAATAAAAGAAATATTAAATATAAAAAAAAAAAAATTAAAGAGATCAAAAATTTAAAAAAAAAAATTATGCCTTTTCGATGTCAAAAACTTGATAAGAGCACGATGCTGCCATCAAGACACCATGTTTATCAGTTTAATCTGACTTCTTAAATAATTATAAATAGGTAGAAAGCAATGAGTCGAGTCAAATCCATAGAGAAGATAGTATTTTAATTTTAAATTTTTTGATTTTTTTTAAAAAAAGAAAAGATTTGAAAAAAAATTTATAGTCAGAAAATAGAATTAAAAATAAAAGCAAAAAGTAAACAATGTGGAAAATTAAACTTGGTACTAAGATCTACTAGTTAGATCTTAGCATCAACTTGCAATTAAACTAAAGAGCATAAATTAAAGTGTAGAAATAAAATTATAATAAAAATAAAGAGCATGAATTTAAATAACTAAAAAAATAAATTTGTATTAATTAAAAATTTAATTAAAAATTTAAATACATGAAATTTAAAAAGAAAAGAAAAATAAAATAAAAATTAAAAGATAATCTCTAATCATGGATCCACATCAACCTTAAGATGGTGTAGAAGTCAGCTCTTTTTTGTAGCACCTATTGCCTTTAAGCAGCCTCTAACCCAAGCATGGCTCTAACCTTTACCAAACTCCTTTCCATGATCGAAGACACTTTGATTTGGAGGCCTGAGGTCCTTTAAATAGATGTTGAAGGGTTGGATGATTTGTTGCTGGGCAATATGGGACTAAAAAGAGTTTTGATCGACGTTTGTAGAATAATCCAAGTAAAATTTGGATTAAAATAGCTTTTGGATAAATCTGGTGAAGTTCAATGAAATCTAGTTGTTCAATAGGAATCCAACGATCCAAAGATCATCAAAATCGGATGTGTATATGCCTAGATTAGGTCGGATTAAGTTTTGGCCATTCGATTATGTTAATCAGGAGAAAACCTAGTCGTTGATCGGAGTTCTGGGTGTTTTAATCAAGTTTGGAGCTTCTTGGATCGCCAAATTGCCGCTTGGACTGCTGTCCGCCGTCCGATCGTGCATCTGGTGAAGTCTGAAACCAAATCAAACAAGTAATAAACAATTGCCATTGGATCTAGTTTTGGAAGAAATTCGGCCATTGGATCAAGGTTAGAAACATCAAGAACCGTTGGATCGTGCAGTGAAGAGTTGGGACATCGGATCAAAGCTGGAAACCACCCTAGCCATTAGATCATCACTAGCAGTGACCACAGCCATTGGATCATGCATTACTATGCTCATGGATCGTGCTGAACTGGGCATACTGCACAACTCAACCAATCAGTGCACGATGTCTCCCAAAAATTATCGAAATACCCCTCCTTAAGTGTCTACCATGAGCCACGATAAAACTGATGTCAGTGGCTCATGGGATGGCTGGGCGGCTTGCTGGCTTGCGGCTTGGCTTGATGGCATGACTTGTGGAGCCGGCTGAGCTAGTTTCCTTTTTTATTTTAATTAATTTTTTTTAAAATTCATATCTAATCCATTTTAGCTCTGATTTGCTTCAAACTTATTTTATTGCGATAAAAAAAATGAGCTCTTTTCATTGATAATAAAATTTAAGTTTTTAATTTTTATTATTTTATATTTATTTTTTTAATTAATAAAAATATTATTTTTTTAAAAAATATATATATTGATTATTAATTTTTAAAAATAAATATAAATTAATTAATAAATTAATATTTTTATTAGTGAATTTATGGTCCTTATCAAGAGATCCAGAAGAAGTTCGACTGATGGAGAGATTAGACTGGAGGAGGAGAAATCTGGAAGGAGTTCGACTGGTGGAGTGGTCTGACTGGAGGAGAAATTTGGATGAAATTCGACTGGTGGAGAGGTTCGATTGGAGGAGAAGTCTGGAAGGAGTTCGACTGATGAAGAGGTCCAACTGGAGGAGAGATCCGAAAGAAGTTCGATTGGTGGAGAGGTTCGATTGGAGGAGAAAAAATTTGGAAGGAGTTCGACCATAGGTGAAGTCCAGAAGGAGAAGAAATCTGGAAGGAGTTTGACTGGCAGAGAGGTCCAATTGGAGGAGAAGTTCGAAAGAAGTTTGATCGATTCTCAAGCTGGCTAGACTAGACTGTCCAGGGGCCGCTCTCAGTATTCAAGTTCATCCGAAGGAGGTCCAATGAGAGGAGGGTGGCCGAGATTGCTCTGAGACTAGACATTTAGCCGAACTTCAATGAGAGTGGGTCTATCCCCTACAATAGTCCTCCTACTTTCGAGTTCGAAACTTGAAAAAAGGAAGTATAGATGCAACTACCGAAGTTCTTTTTAGTCGCTCGCGTCTGCCAAGATGGGATATTTTGACGTCTATCGTATTGGCGCCAAAACTTCATAAACACGAGGTGATCTGAAAAGATGGTTTTTGAGCCATCCATCGAAACTCTGCCCAAGGCACGGCATAATTAAGGATCTATCCGTTGCCACTTCTCTATCATGATGAGTGGGACACGCGACGCACATAGATCGATCGAATGAGATCTGCAATCATAATTGTTTAGAGCTTTCCTTGGCTATTAAAGGCCTCCTTCCTCCTTCAAAATTCATTCCGTCTGAGTCTTCTTCCTTCCATCCCAAGTCCTCACCTTCCTTCTGCCCGAGAGTCCCGGTTCCTTCTCGCATCCTCTCTACTCCTAGGTGCTCTTTTTCTTGATTTTTGTCGTGCTCACCATCTTCTCACCTTTCTCAACCGACTTAGGTCAGCTTCCCAACCTTCTCTTTAAGCATTTATGCTTCTTAGATTTCTTGCTCTCTTGGTTTTCTTTAGAGAGTGTCTGCATTTCATTTTTCTTGACTTTTGAAGATTTTTTTGAAATTTATTTGGATCTATATGTCTTCCAAAATCTCCTAATCTGTCAGTTCGTGGAGCTCGTCTGGACCAACCTTCTTAAACCCCGCTTCTCTAGCCGAGGTTAACCCTAGGAGTATGTCCCATCAGCCTTTCGTTCTGAACACCATTTCTTTTGTCCTCACTCCGAACGATCTCTCCTTGATTAGGATGCAGTATGGCATCCCATCAGAGTACGATCTTGAACTCTCTGGATCTAATGACCATGCTAGTTTGCCTCTAGTCGATCGATTTTGTCTGTATCTAGAAGCCTTGCACGTCGGGCTTCGACTTTTACTTCCTCCATTTGACATTGTGCTCTTTCACTTTATGAATATTTCTTTTACTTCCATCATACTAAACTCCTTTCGATTTATAATTGGCTTTCTTCCTCTTTGTCATCTAGCCGATGTTCGGCCAACTATCTCACTCTTTCTAAATTTTTACACCTTCAAACGCCATGCTTGTGCAAAGGACTGATGGTACTTCTCCTTCCAGTTTGATAAGAAGGGATTATTGAAAAGTGCTCCTTCTTTCATGCATAACTGGAAGGAGAAGTACTTCTTCGTCCGATGCTCGATCTTGATGCTCGACCTTCCTCCCTAGGGCTTCCTTAGGGAATTAGTCTGTCGAGCCCCTAGTTTAGATGGAGCTAACCTTGAGTCTTCTAACAAGCTCAAGGCATACCGAGCTCCTCTCCTTCCTGATCTTCTGAAGTAGCAAATGTTATTCAATCTTGGCCTAAGTCCTCTTAACCCCATCCATATTAAATGCATTTATATGCATATACACAAATATACATATGAACTCTTATGAAGTTTCATATGTACCTTGACTAACTATAGTTTTTTCTTTATTACAGAAATGGATACTGATGCCGTGGAGAGGCTCGCCAAGGGTTTTTTGCCTAGAAGAGGAAGGGGATAGCCCCAAGCAGAAGCTCGAAAAGGGTGAATGTTGGCGGCCTGAGTTCTAGGGTTTCGAATGTCCCCATGGTCGCTCCCGAAGTCATTCTAGGCATCGAGGTCCTTTCAATCATTGAGGGCAATGTTGGAGGTGAGGACTCTTAGCCTGCCGCATCCTCAAGCCTCCACATAGGATGGCCGATGTTGGAGACCCCCATTGAGAGGGAAGGAGGGGATGGAGACGACAAGAAGAGAGAAAGGTCGCTGTCGTGAAAGTGGTCCAAATGGCTCATCCGGGCGGATCAACCAACAGTTGCGATGACAATCTAGGGGCGGATCCCTTTGACAATCCAGACATCATTCGGGATTTGATCGATAAGTTCGCCGTGCTCGGAGTGGTGGACTGCCTAGCCGACCTCGACTAGATGCAGTTCGTTTGGAAATTCCTCGGAACATTCCTCAAGGTAATCATTTTGACGTATTTTCTTTCCATCATATTATTTTTTATTTTTTTATCTTACTATAACTCGTCCATTGCAGTCGGGCCACCACATACTAGCCCACCTCAAGAGGATAAATCGCTAGAAGATGAAAGTGCTGAAGGTTCAGGGGGATCTTCGAGCCGAGATCGATTGCCTTTAGGGAAAGGTCGCCAAGGCCAAGCACCTCGAGGAGGAGAGGGTGGCGAAAAATGAGAATCTTCGGGGAACACTTTGGAAGGAGGAGTTCATCTCATCCGAGCTCAAGACTACATTGGTCTTGGAGGAGGAGAAAAGGAAGAGGTCGAGATCAGAGTCATCGAGCTAGAAATTAGAATGTCGAAGTCCATTTTGGAGGTGGCAGCCCAAGCCATGGAGGAATTCAAGGCCTCCTCTGAGATGAAGGACATAAATATTGCATTCGGCCAGGAGGCGTTCATAAAGGGCTTTGAACTCTATAAAGGTAGGGTGTTTCGGAAGTTTCCTGAGCTTGATCTAAGCTTCCTGGAAGAGGAGTCTGATGAAGAAGCAAGATCGATCGATGCTACAGCTGACTTCTCCCCCATCGAAGTGGTCCTCAAATCCTTCGAGCCAACTGTCGAGATGCTCGAGCCCATGTAGGAGCCCTAGGTAGTCTTCGAAGCATCGATCGAACCCATTCCCGAGCCCTCGGCTACCCTTGGAGTGTCGAGCTCCTTTGGTACTTCCCCTCTAGAGGTTGGGGGTCTTTAGTAGTTGTATTTTTTTTTTGCTTTATCCTGTACTCAAAAAATTTTAATCAATAAAAGTAGAACTTTTAATGAATAGCATAGAGTGCTCTTTCGTGCGTTGGATGTAGTCCCCTATTGATGTTGAGCCGCTACCTTAAGATATTTCTTTAAAATTGATGGTCAGAAATTTGAAGAAGGAAGTTCACCACTTGAGGAAGAAATTAAAAAAGGCTAAAGATGAACTTTAAAAATCTAAAAATAATGCCTCGAACGGGATAATTAAGGTTACCCACCTTTGCAAGCTGCATATGAAAGATTCTGTGACCTTCGCTATCAAGAAGGGCAACTTTGAGAGGGAGTTAGCAAAGCTGAACGAAAGTGCTAGCGATAAGTCTTGGACGTTAACAACGAAGGTCAGCTCCCTCAAAGTCGAACTCCAGGCAGTGAGGGAGAAGATTCAGTTATTGGAGGAGATTTCGCCAAGATCATTTGATAAGGCACGATATGAATGGGATTGGTCGAAGAAGTTCTCCGCACTTCAGAAGTAGTTGCAAGATACCAAGAATGGCATAATAGTTATAGAGTAACCTGGTTAGAGAAGATGTCCAAACTTGAATGCGATCTTCGGGCCGCTAGAAATGAAGCATCTTACTTCTAGAGGTGGTTATACGATAGTCGACAGACCAATTCAAGAGGTGAGTCAGAGGAGATTTCCTCTTTGAAGTGGACTATCGATGAGCTCTCTGAAGTGGTCGGGATGGAGAAGGTCGAGGTTCAACGGCTATACTCCAGCTGACTCGTGGGCACCAAGCTGTTAAAGACACGGAGGCCGAGTCTAAAGTCCTAAGAAAGTAGCAGCAAGAGCTTGAAGGCAAGTTCAGACACATCAACAGAATGTATATAGATGGTTTATACAAAAGAAAAGAGCTCGAGGAGGAGATCCTCAGATTAAAGCAAGCCTTGGTGATGGCTGGGGTAGATAGCTCAAAGTCTGAGGAGTTCGGTCCATTTAAGGACTTTGGCCTTTTTCTCTTCTTTTTCTTTTTCATGAAATCGACCTTGTCGACCTTTATCTTGCTTGTATAAAATGGTACCCTTTTTGCTATTGTCATATATGAATTTGACACTCATTCGTGGCTCTGCTTTCTTCATCTCATTTTTCTTTGCTCTATTTTCTAATGAGATGCTTGTTGTGGATGCCAAACTAGGATTCCATCTGTGAATTTGGGTGGGGCTCCCCCATTCGTATTTAACATAGCCGCAGGAGGGATACGTATAAAGGTCGTCGACGTAGCTTTTCCCTTTCCTTCATTTTAGATTAATAAGGACCTAGCTTCCCTCATGTCAGGATGAGGTTCTCTTCCTCTTCCTTGCATGATCGTAGGGGTTTGTTAGGATCATTGATGGGATCTCTCCCCTCATCTCATCATAGATTAACGAGGCCTTTGGCTTTGCTCATGTTAGGATGAGGTTCTCCTCCTATTCCTAACATGGTCGTAGGGGCATATTAGGGCCACTAGAAGGGTCTCTCACCTCATCTCATCTTAGATTAACGAGGCCTTCAGCTTTGCTCACGTAGGATGAGGTTCTCCTCTAGATCCTAACATGATCGTAGGGCATATTAGGGCCGCTGGAAGGGCCTCTTCTCTCATCTCGTCGTAGATTAGCGAGGCCTTTGGCTTTGCTTACGTTAGGACGATGTTCTCCTCCTATTCCTAACATGACCGTAAGGGCACATCAGTACCGCTGGAAGGCTCTCCACTCATCTCATCTTAGATTAACAAGGCCTTTAGCTTTGCTCATATTAGGATGAGATTCTCCTCATATTCCTAACATGGCTGTAGGGGTACATTAGGACTGCTGGAAGGGTCTCTCCCCTCATCTCATCTTAGATTAACGAGGCCTTCGACTTTGCTCATGTTAGGATGAGGTTCTCCTCTTATTTCTAAGGTGGCTGTCTTCGTTGCACGATTAAATTCAGAAAGTCATTTTTCACCATTATAGATTTGTAACAAGGATCGAGGTGTTTGAGTAGAGGGATTTTATTGCAACTAAGTCATCAATAATACATCCATAGGCTTTTCAAGTTCCACGATCAGGATAAATCGGCTCCTTCAAGCTCCTTTAGGTAATATGTCCTGGGCCAAACAACCTTCTTGACCACATAGGATCCTTCCCAATTCGGGGCGAGCTTCCCCTAATTTTATACGAGGTCAAGAAGGTTGTCCGGTCTGGGACATATTACCTAAAGAAGCTCGGAGGAGCCGATTTATCCCAATCATGGAACTCAAAAATCCTATGAATGTATTATTGATGACTTAGTTGTAATAAAATTTCTCTACTCAAATGCCCTGATCCTTGTTACCAATCTGTAATGGTGAAAAATGACTTTTCAAACTTAACCGCACAATGAAGATAGTGACATTAGGAATAGGAGGAGAGCCTTATTCTAACATGAGCAAAGTCGAAGGCCTCATTAATCTTAAGATGAAATTAGGTGAGAGGCTCTTCCAGTGGCCCTAATGTGCCCCTACGGCCATGTTAGGAATAGGAGGAGAACCTCATCTAACATGAGCAAAGCCAAAGGCCCTCGTTAATCTAAGACAAGATGAGGGAAGAGACCCTTTCAATGGCCCTAATGTGCCCCTACGGTCATGTTAGGAATAGGAGAAGAACCTCATCCTAACGTGAGCAAGGTTGAAGGTCTTGTTAATCTAAGATGAGATGAGGAGAGAAGCCCTTCCAGCGGTCCAAATGTACCCCTACAGTCATGTTAGAAATAGGAGGAGAACCTCATCCTAACATGAGCAAAGTCGAAGGCCTCATTAATCTAAGATGAGACAAGGGAGAGGCCCTTTCCAGCAGTTTTGATGTGCCCTACGACCACATTAAGAACAAGAGGAGAACCTTATCCTAACATGAGCAAAGTTGAAGATCTTATTAATCTAAGACGAGATGAGGGGAGAGGCCCTTCCAGTGGTCCTAATGTGCCCCTACGATCATGTTAGGAATAGGGAGAGAACCTCATCCTAACGTGAGCAAAATCGAAAGGCCTCATTAATCTAAGACGAGATGAGGGGAGCAGCCCGTCCAGTGGCCCTAATGCTCTCCTACGGCCATATTAGGAATAGGAGGAAAACCTCATCCTAACGTGAGCAAAATCGAAGGCCTCATTAATCTAAGATGAGATGAGAGGAGAGATTCCATCAATGGCCCTAACATACCCCTACGATCATGCAAGGAATAAGAAGAGAACCTCATCCCAACATGAGGGAAGCCAGGGCCTCATTAATCTAAAACAAAGAAAAGGAAAAAGCTACATCGGCGACCCTTATATGTATCCCTCCTGCGGCTACATCAAATATAAATAGGGGAGCCCCGCACAAAATTCATGGACGGAATCCTAGTTCGGCATCCACAACAAGCATCTTATTAGAAGACAAAGCAAAGAAAAATGAGATGAAGAAAGCAGAGCCACTAACCAACATCAAATTCATATAAGATAATAGCAAAAACGATACCATTTTATTATAAATATTAAAGTTTATTACAAGCAAGATAAAGGTCGGCAAGACTGATTACATGAAAAAGAAGAAGAAGAGAAAAATGCTGAAGTCGTAAAATAGATCGGACTTCTCAAACTTCGGGCTATCAGCCCCAGCCATCACCAGGGCTTGCTTTAATCTAAGGATCTCCTCCTCGAGGTCTTTCTTTTAGTATAAAGCATCTATATACATTCTATTGATGTGTCCTAACTTCCCTTCAAGCTCTTGTCGCTACTTCCTCAGGACTTTAGACTCGGCCTCCACATCTTTAACAGCTTGGTGCTCACGAGTCAGCTGAAGTTTTAGCCATTGAACCTCGGCCTTCTCCATCTCGATCGCTTCAGAGAGCTCACCGATAGTCCTCTTCGAAGAGGTAATCTCCTCTGACTCACCACTCGAGCTGGCCTACCGACTATCATATAACTGCCTCTAGATTTAAGATGCTTCATTTTTGGTGGCCTGAAGCTCGCATTCAAGCCTGGACATCTTCTCTGCCCAGGTTACTTTGTAATTATTACACCAATTCTTGGTATCTTGCAACTACTTCTGAAGTACGAAAAACTTCTTCGACCAATCCCACTCATATTGCACCTTATCAGAAGACCATGGGAAACTCTCATCCAATAACTGAATCTTCTCCCTCATCGTCTGGAGTTCGACTTCGAGGGAACCAACTTTCATTGTTAATGCCCAAGACTTATCGCTAGCACTTTTTTTGAGTTTTGCTAACTCCCTCTCGAAGCTGCCCTTCTTGATAGTGAAGGTCGCGAAATCATTCATATGCAGCTTGCGAAGGTGGGTAACCTCAATTATCGCCTCTGATGCATTCTTTCTAGATTTTTGAAGTTCATCTTCAGTCTTTTTTAATTTCTTCCTCAAGTGGTGAACTTTCTTCTTCAAATTTCTAACCATCGATTTTAAAAAAATTCCTCAAGGTAGCAGCTCGGCATCAATGCGGGACTGTATCCAACGCATGAAAAAACACTCTAAGCTATTGATTAAAAGTTCTACTTTCATTGATTAAAATTTTTCGAGTACAAGATAAAGCAAAAAAGAAAATACAACTACTAAAGGCTTCCGACCTCTGGAGGGAAAGCAGCAGAGGAGCTTGACACTTCAGGGGTAGCCACAAGCTTGGGAACGGATTCAACTGGCACATCAGAGATAACCTTGGGCTCCTGCACAGGCTTGGGCATCTCAGTAGCAGGCTCAGAGGATTCAAGGACCACTTCGATGGGGGAAAAATCAGTTGCAACACCGAACGGCCCTGCTTCTTTGTTGGACTCCTCTTCTAGGAAGCTGAGATCAAGCTTAGAAAACTTTTGGACCACCCTACCTTCAGAGAGTTTGAAGCCCTTTATGAATGCCTCCTGGTCGAATGCAATATTTAAGTCCTTCATTTTGGAGGAGGCCTTGAACTCCTCCATGGCTCGGGCTGCCACCTCCGTAACAGACTTTGGCATTCTAATTTTCAGCTCGACGACTCTGATCTTGACCTCCTTCTTTTTCTCCTCCTCTAAGGCCAATGCGGCCTTAAGTCCAAATGAGATGAACTCCTCCTTCCAAAGCGCTCCCTGAAGATTCTTGTTTTCCACCGCCCTCTCCTCCATGAGGCACTTGGCCTCAAAAACCTTCCCCTGAAGGCAATCGATCTCGGCTCAAAGGTCCCCCTAGACCTTCAGTGCTTCCATCTCCTAGCGATTTGTCCTCTTGAGATGGGCCAGTATGTGGTGGCCCGACTATCATGGATGAGTCACAATAAGATAAAAAAATAAAAAATAATATGATGAAAAGAAAATGCAACAAAATGATTACCTTGAGGAAAGTTTTGAGAAATTTTCAAACAAACTACGTCTGGTCGAGGTCGACTAGGCGATCCACCTCTTCGGGAATGACAAACTTATCGATCAAATCCTAGATGATGTCTGGATTGCCAAAGGGGTCCGTCCCTAGATCATCACTGCCGTTGTTGCTTGATCCACCTGGACGAGCCTTTTGGACCACCTTTGTAATGGCGGGCTTTTTCCTCTTATTGTTGTTTCCATCCCCTCCTTCCCTCTCAGTGGGGGGCTTCGACACCGGCCCTCCTACGGGGAGGTTTGAGGATGTGGGAGGCTGAGAGTCCTCACCTTCAATGTTGCCTCCGATGATTGAATGGACCTCGATGCCGGAAATGTCTTTGAGAGCGACTGTAGGGATATTCAGAACCCCAAAACTCGGGCTACCGAACTTCACCCTTTTCGAGCTTCCGCTTGGGGCTTCCCCCTTTTTCTTATGAGCATAAAAGCCTTTGGCGAGCCTCTCCACAGCATCAGTATCCATCTCTACAACAAAGAAAAAACTATAGTCATTCAGGGTACATATGAAACTTCATGAGAGTTCATACGTATATTTGTGTACATGCATGTAAATGCATTTAATACTGATAGGGTTAAGAGGACTCAGGCCAAGATTGAATAACATTTGCTCCTTCAGAAGGTCAGAAAGGAAAGGAGCTCGTTATGCCTTGAGCTTATTAGAAGACTCGAGGTCGGCTCCATCTAAACTAGGGGCTCAGCGGACTGATTCCCTAAGAAATCCCCAGGGAGGAGGTCGAGCATCAAGGTTTGGCATCGGACGAAGAAGTACTTCTCCTTCTAGTTATGGATGGAAGAAGGAGCACCTTTCAGTGACTCCTTATCGAATTGGGGGGAGAAGCACAACCAATTCTTTACAGGAGGATGGCATTTGAAGATGTAAAAATTTTGAAAGAGTGAGATAGTTGGTCGGACTTCGATTAGATGACAAAGAGAAAGAAAGCAAATTACAAATCAAAAGAAGTTTGGTACGACAGAAGTAAAAGAAATGTTCAAAAAATAAAAGAGCACAACAATGAATGGAGGAAGTGAAAGTTGAAGCCCGGTGCGTAAGGCTAATAGATACAAACAAAACCAATCGACTGGAGGCGAACTAGCATGGTCACCAGACCTGAGGAGTTCAAGATCGTACTTTGGTATGATGCCGTACTGCATCCTAATCAAGGAGAGGTCGTTCGAAGCAAGGATAGAAGAAATGGTATTTGGGACGAAAAGCTGATAGGACATACTTCTAGGGTTAACCTCGCCTAGAGGAGCCAGGTTTAAGAAGGTCAGTCTGGATGAGCTCCATGAATTGATAGATTGGGAGGTTTTGGAAGACATAAATATCAAAATAAACCCTAGAAAAATCTCCAAAAGCTGAGAAAAATGAAATGCAGAGCCTCCCTAAAGAAAATTGAAAGAGCAAGAAATCTAAGAAGTGCGAATGCTCAAAGAGAAGGTTGGGAAGCTAACCTAAGTTGGCTAAGAAAGGCAAGAATATGGTGAGCATGATGGAAATCAAGCAAAAGAGCACCTGGGAGCAAAGAGGACACGAGAAGGAACTGGGACTCTCGGGTAGAAGGAAGGTGAGGACTTAGGAAGGAAGGAAGAAGACTCGGACGGAATAGAATTTGGAGGAGCAAGGAGGCTTCTAATAGCCAAGAAAATTTTGAAATGGTTATGATTGTAGATCTCATTCAGCTGTCCTACGTGCGCTGCGTGTTCCACTCATGATGGTAGAGAAGAGGCAACGGGCAAATCCTTAATTGCGCCATACCTTGGGCAGAGTTTCGATGGGTGGCTTAAAAAAAATTTTTTGGGTCACCTTGTGTTTATGAAGTATTAGCGCCGGTGTGGTAGATGTCAAAATATCCAATCCTGGCGGGTGCAGGCGGCTAAAAAGAACTTCGACAGTCACATCTGTACTCCCTTCCTTCGAGTTTCGAAATCAGGAGTAGGAAGACTATTGTTGGGTATAGACCCGCTTCCGCCAAAGTTTGGCTAAATGTCTACTCTTAGAGTGATCTCGGCCACCCTCCTATCATTGGATCCCCTCTGGATGAACTTGAATAGTGAGAGAAGCCCCTTGGAAGTCTAGCCTGGCCAGTTTGGGAGCCGGTCGAACTCCTTCTGGACTTCTCCTTCAGTCGGACCACTCCGCCAGTCGAACTTCTTTCAAATTTTTCATCCTTTCGAACTTCTCATAGGGTCAAACTCCTTCTAGATTTCTCCTCCTTCAGTCAGGCTTCTCCCCCTAGTTACCTGATGGGCTTCCCTCGATCAAGCTTCTCTTAGATACTCCCAATGGGTTTCCGCTCGGACCTCTTCTAGCAACCCAAAAGGATCTCGACGCATGCCTCTGCTATCCTATCCAAACTTCAGCTGTCAGGTTCAAACAGACTGGCACGTCATGACAATAGACACTATCCTCCGTAACAAACTTGATGTGGCTCCGAACGGCCCACTATCAAACATTTGCGGCTGTCACTATCAGTTTGTTATAGGCTCTACTTATTTAAGAGACTCTTCAGATATGCTTTCTTTCCTAAGCTCTCTTCTCCTTCTCGACACTCTACCACTTTCTTTCTTGAGTACTCCATTTCTGTTGGCTGAAAGAGCTGACTTGATCGTCGGAGGATCTTGTCGGAGCCACCACCCCCGACTCTGGGCGAGACTTATTTTGTAGGTCACCTTGGATGACCTAGTCCTCTCCGACTCCAGCATCGATTCTGGCATCAACTAGATTTCGCACCAACAATAATGAGACATGTCATGATCTCCATCATTGACATCATCGAGACACCTATCGATAGACCAAAACTATTTCTGATTCGTCCAATTAGAATTATTGATCATCAAGATAATTCTAATTGATCCCGTAATCCACCAGTGACACCTAGCAGTATATGGTGGCAATCCATTAGAACTAAAAATGAAGCTCTTAGTATAGCTATCTGTATGATTGGATTCTTCCATCATGAGTCCCGGTAAGATTAGGTTAAGGTTGAATCATCAAACCCAATTCCTATCATATGATTGAATCAATTGATCCAAGTTTAATATAAAATCCTAATAGAAACTCCTTTCTATTATTTCATACTACCATGGCCATGGCTTTAAGACTCGATCTCATGATTATCATAGGACTACTCCTCCTCTACCATGGTTAATAGATCCCATCTTGGTGCGATCTAATTCCTACAATGAACATGCTATAGCCAACATACACCTCAGGGTTCCAAATGACTGGGCGATCAAGTTATGGTATAGTCAAACTATAACACCCTCATGATGAACTGCCGATGCACCTCAAGTCAAAGAATTAAACTGACAACTATAGCATCGAGCTAGTCATGGACAAAAAAGTAGACTTTCTTATGATTGCTTGAAGTGGTCATGCTCAGTACCTTTGTTCTTAACAAGCATCTATACTCTCGCTTCGATATCTCTACACCATAGATTCAAAACTCATCTAAGGAAGTGATCATGCACCAATCTTGTAGATCGATCATCATCCTTGTGATGATCCTACAATCGGGAGCAAGTTATTAGTTAATTATGATAACACATATCTTAAATTCTCAACTCTTAAGAATATGTGTTATCATACCTATTAACCTAATGGATGTATCATAAATATTTAGAACACAAATATGATAGAAAGAATAACCCATTTTATTATTTATAAGTCAAAATTATAATTATGCCCTTAGAATGTATTGCAAGTGTCGGTTAATCTAGCTTCCAAGGCATATATCTAACAAACTCCTACTTGATCTAAAGCCAATTGGCTACAAAATCTAAGTTTCATCTTCTCAAGATGGGCTTCAGTCTTTTGTTTGCTCAAAGACTTCGTTAGTGGATCAGGCGCATTATCCACGATATACTTGAATAACACATATCTTCTCGACTCTCTTGATCTCAATGTATCCCTTCTTGAGGTAATCATGGATGAGGTGGAATCACTGCTCGATATACTTGGATTGACTCTCTTGACCTCAACGTATCCCTTCTTGATGTAATCATAGATGAGGTGGAATCACCACTTGATATACTTGGATTTCTAGTGAGACCTTGGTTCCTTAGCTAATGCTATGGTGTCGTTGTTGTCACAGTATAGAGGGATGGCATCACTCTGAGCTCAGCAACGAATATTTTGAACCAAAATACCTCCTTCATAGCTTCTGAGGTAGCGATATACTCTACTTTCATGATGGAGTTTGCTATCACTGTTTGTTTGGAACTCTTTTAGCTTACAGCACCACCATTGCACAAGAATAGACTTTCTGATGTCCACTTTCGATCATCAATATTAGACATAAAGTCTGAGTCCGTATACCCTTGTACCTGGAGTTCTCCATTACCAAAAATCAAAAATATATCCTTAGTCTTTCTCAAGTACTTGAGGATATATTTCACAGAAGTCCAATGCTCTTTGCTTGGATTTGACTGATAACTAATTGTGACACGCACAACATGGGTGATATCAGATCGTGCACATAACATGGCATACATAAGGCTCCCTATTGTCAAACTATAAGGGATCTTGCTTATGTATTCAATCTCTTCTGATGTGTAGAGGCACATCTTCTTGGAGAGATGAATACCATATCTGAAGGATGGAAGATCCTTAGAGTTCTCTATGCTGAACCTCTTTAGTACCTTCTTAATGTATATTTTTTATTATAGGCCTACAATCCTCTTGGATTTATCTCTATAGACCTTAATCTCCAAAATAAAGGATGCTTCTCCTAGATCTTTTATAGAAAACTCCTTAGACGACCATACTTTGACCGAGGTCAACATGGAAATATCATTTTCAATCAGAAGGATGTCATCCATATACAATACGAGAAAGACAACAGCACTCCCACTAACCTTCTTGAATACATAGGGCTCCTCCTCATTCTTGATGAAACTAAATAATTTGATCATATTATTGAAATGAGCATTCCAGCTCCGAGATGCTTGCTTAAGTCCTAAAATGGATCTTTGCAGTTTGCAGACTTTGTGATCACTGTCACTGGAAGTGAAACCAACCGACTGTTCCATATAGATATCTTCCTCAAGATATCCATTTAAGAATATCATTTTTATGTCCACTTGCTATATTTTATAATCAAAATATGCTACTATTGCCCAGCTATGCAACCAAAGCAGGGAGGTGAATTGAGTTTTTAAAATTTTAAAACTAATTTATAGTTATCAAAAAAGAGTGATGATATGCAAGATGTATGTGGTGAGTGATTTAAGTTAGGTGAAAGGATATATAGTTAGAGAGCAAGTATTTAACAAAATAAGGAGAGAAAGATAGTAAGCACACCATAAACAAGTAAGGTTTATAGTGGTTCAGTGCTCACCTTGCACCTACATCCACTCCCCAAGCTCCTACTTCGAAATTTAAATCCACTAATCATATTCAAACTGAATACACAGTTGAAAACCTCCAACCCTAGTTATCCCAAGCTAGAACACTTATTTTTTGGATACAAGCCAACCCAATACAATCTTATTCAAGGTTAGGAGCAACCTTTCTAAGTTTTGAAACCCTTTCCAAAACTTAAAACAACTCAAAGAATAGAGAAAAAGAGTTAATATCAATAAATATAACTCAAGTTTCTTAAATGAGCAAATAAAAGCTTTAAGAATATTTTACACAACAAAGAGGAAGTTTTTTTGATTTTTCTTAAGATTGTTGAAGACTTGAATGAGCTTTTGAAGGGTTTGTGTGCTTGAAATGAAAGCTTCTTTGCTTGAAGAGGGCTTTTTGCTTTGGATTGAAATGAATGCTTCAATCTTTCTTTTGTTCTCTCCTTTTAAGCCCTTTTATATCTTCAATTTATACTAGAAAGAATTATGGGCAAGTTTTGTAGCAATTGGAGAGCTTAAAGAGTGCATTAAATGCAGCCAAAATGGGATAAAAACTAGCCATTGCAGAGATTATCCATCATAGCTGAGACAAAAATTAGAAAATCTATTATTTTATATTTTTGTCCTTTAGAATAGTAGAGGTCGATCCTGGGTTCAATCCTTGGCATAGGGACAGCGTACCAAATAGCTCATTTCAGCAAGGAAACACCTAGGGGTTGACCCTTTTCGTTCAAAATTGATTTTCTTCCAAAATATGCATCCAAAAATTATGGAACTACCTCCAAAAGATCAAAAATCTTCTAAGCTTGCTCTTGAGACTTTCAAATCAAAACTTAATAAAATTATAATTTTGCCCTTGAAATACAAAATATCTTTTTTCAAGCCAAATTTATTAGTAATCTCCTTAAATTCTTTGTAATTATCAAAATTAATTCTTGAAGCAATAATCTTCCCTTTCTTGATGATGATAAAATATTTGAGCATAAGCAAAAATAAAGCATGTAGAAGCATTGATTGAGGATTTCAAAAATTTGAAGAAACATGCTACATCACTTACTAGGATATTATATTCAATTATTTGATCAATATTGCATCAAGAGTAGTTTGATGATTACATAGAGTCAAGCATTCAAATGATTTGCAAAAGTATTTGAGTGATATCATGTGATGATTACATATAGTCAAGCATTCAAATGATTTGCAAAAGTGTTTGAATTACTCATTTCTTTTATTAATTTTGCTTCAATTTTGCTATCGATTTGCTTTAATTTTGCTTATAGCCCAATTTTATTTCTCTCTACTCCTTTTTGACATCATCAATTAAGATCTTGAGGGATTTTAAAAGTCAAAAAGGAAAAAGCTTCCTCCTTAAATTATTCCATATGTTTTTCTATTGGAACAAGAGTTTATAGAGAAAAACAAGACATATAGCAATTATATAGGGCATTTCAATTTGCTCATATACAAAACACTGTTTACAGCATACTATACAAGAAATGTTAGCCAATTCACAAAAGTTAAATCTTACATCATTCAAATGACATCATCATATTTATATAATCATTCCACACACAATAAACCATAACATTAAGTCAACAAAACATATAAGTGATAGAGACATCAAAGTATTCATGAGTAATAGGCCATCAATATATACAAAGTTCATGGATATCCAAGAAATACAACTATCCATGACCCAATCAGTTAAAAAAAAATAGTACCAAGGCCATAAGCTAGATCCTAAATACATAAGTCATCAATACAAATAGAAGTCATGGGTATCCAAAAAATACAACCAACCATGACATGATCAACAACACCCATAAACAACTAAGAGATACAATATCATAACCTAATACATGGATAACTAAACTAGATCTAGTAGAGATCATGACTGGATGCATCTAAATCAGATGAAAAGTTAGAGATATGATGAGGTGTATTAGGATCAATGCCAGGAGCACATCCTCGACCCCATCTGCCTCGGCCATGGATGGAGGTGCAGGCTCGAGCAGCTGGACGAGATGTTCTGAGAGCCTAAGAGGAAATGGGCTGAGCAAAGAGAGCAATCCGGATAGTGTCTAAGTGTCTTAGTGCTCTCAACATGGACTGAATGAGAGCACCAATCTAAGTAGATAGGTTATCATTGGAGTCTCTAAACTCTCTCCTTAGAAAATCAAAACCACCCTCCAAAACAAGATGAAGTTTGGCTGCCTCTGCAAAAAGATCTGATATCTCTATAATGTCCTCTCTTAACTAAGGATGAGTCAGATCCAAAATCTATCTATGTAGATCCAAAACTCTACCGGTCAATCTCAATACACATCCCTCAAGCTCCTCAAGCCGTGTTGACTAAGCTATAACCATCTAAAAAATAATAGAGACATGAGGGGTCACAGCCTGATCAAAAGATGGGACGAAGTGAGAACTCTCCCCTTGAGTGGAACTGGCCATCTATCGAAACAAAAGACCTGCAATACACTAGGATAAGGTAACGACGATCGGCTGAATCAACTAGTTGGTGAGCATCCTGATCTGGTCATCAAAAAATCTAACAATTGTATCTCTGCTCCTCGATGGTGGCACTGGTGCATCCCTCCTCACCGAGTCTGAGGGGCCAGCCTCGTGATTAGACAAGAACTGAATGTCAGGAGATCCTCTATGATCATGAGAAGATGAAGATGGTCCCTCCTTCTCTGCTCTCTCTTCCACAACACCCTTCGACTAATTGCCATCAGTCTTTGAAAATCCCATGCGGTGCAGTGTCCGACGGTTGATGGTGTCGGTGTGAGATAATCTGATAACTGCCTCCCCCTCAAAATAGACTCCAGACCTCCTAAACACCAATGAGATTTAAGGTCTCTCTCATAGTCTCAATCATCAAAATAGAAAGGTTAAAGGGGCTCTTGGTAATCAAATGATACATGATGCATATGTCCCTACCAGATAATAAATAATGCCTGCCACTCCTAGGAACAAATAACTTGGTAACCGTATGGTGCAGTAGTCTCATCTCTACTAAAAGAATCTTAGCTTCTAACTTATTCAAATTTTCTTCAAATTCTCTCCCCAAAATAGCTCTTAATCCCTCTTCTTTATGGGTGAGCTCCATTTCTTTGTAACCCTCATAAGGTAATCGCAAAATTTCCCCCAAGTGGACTGGATCAAGTATAATCTCAATACCCTTAATAACCGACTTTACTATTCCATTGAAGTATCCTAAATTTAGGTAAAATTCTCTAACCAAGTCCACGTAAGTAACCTCCTTCAACTTGCAAAAGAAATCCCATCCTTGACTTTTAATCTTTGAAACAAAAGAAAATCCTTCTTTTTCAAAGAAATCAAAATCAACATTCTTTCTTGGTTCAACTTTTCTATCAGATAGAGGGACCTTAGTTGGAGAGAGAGGGACTATGAAGAGGCTGGAGCATGTCTGGGAATAGAGGTTGGACCAAGAGAGTTCTCGGCTGCCATCTTGTTCCAACGAGCTTCCTCCTCCAAGCTACGGACAAACTTTTTCCTCTACGGTAGTTTCATCTTGGGCGCTATTCCAACCAATAGGGACTTGCCACCGACTCAAGAGATTCACAAAGAGGTGGAGGAAAAGAAGTTTTGGATGGAGAAGAAGGATTTGGAGTTGAATGGTCGACAGTGTGGGAAGAAGGTTTTGGAGCTAGGGCAAGCTTCAATCTTTGAATCTGCCCAAAAAAAAGAAGAGATGAAGAGGGATTTTTGCTTTCTTAGAGGAGATTTGAGGAGGGAATTTTGGGAGAAAGGGAGATTTTGAGAGATTTCTATGCTTGAAGGGATGGGGAGTATGGTCGGTTTGTTCGGGTGAAGCAAGGAATAGGGGAGGTCAAGCTCTTGGCTGTAAGAGTTCTTGAATAAAAGGACCGGGCGAAGGAATTTTGCCTTAATTACAAGAATGCCCTTGAGTCATCCCTTAGGTCGACCCATGGCACAAGAAAATCCAAAAATTGATGAAAAAATTCTAGAAAAATCTAAGATTTTAAGGGTTGAATTCCATTCATGAGAATTATCAAAGGAAGGTTAGATTTGAGGCTTTTGAGATAGAAAAGTGAGATATAGTCTCAAGGTATGATTCAAGGTGATTTTGATAGAAATAAGCTAGGAATCATAAGGATGTTTAGGCTAATGGATCAAGAATTTCTAGTTTTCTCCTAATCCCACAGAATCTATCTTCACTTAAGTTCTTAGTAAAAATATCAGCCAATTATTTTTCTGTACAAACATAATCAAGAATTATGTCATTATTTTGAACATACTCTCTCATGAAATGATGTCTTATTTCAATGTATTTTGACCTAGAGTGTTGAATTAGGTCCTTAGTTAGATTTATGGCACTAGTATAGTCACATCTTATGGAAGTTTTGTTTAGTTTGATGCCAAAGCCCTCAAGTTGTTGCTTAATCCACAAGATTTATGCACAGCAACTTCTAGCTGCAATGTACTCGACCTCGGCCGTAAACAATGCTACCAAATTTTGCTTCTTGCTAAACCAAGAGATTAAGTTAACTCCTAAAAATTGGTAAGTTTCACTAGTGCTCTTTCTATCTAATCTACATCCAACAAAGTCTGCATCTAAATAACCAATTAAATCAATTGATGAATTCTTAGAGTACCATAAACCTAGGGTTTGAGTTCCTTTTAGGTATTTAAGTATTCTTTTAACAGCATTCAAATGTGATTCTTTTGGAATAGATTGAAAATGAGCACACAAACAAATACTAAACATGATATCTGATCTACTAGCAGTTAAGTACAATAAAGAACCTATCATGCATCTATAAAATTTTGTATCAACACTTTTACCTCCTTCATCCTTGTCAAGCTTACATAATGGACTCATAGGGCTACCAATGGCTTTGGAGCTCTCCATCCCAAATCTTTTGAGTAGCTCTCTTGTATACTTGCTTTGGGTGATGAAGATTCCTTCCTTTGTTTATTTGATTTGAAGTTCGAGGAAGAATGTTAGTTCACCCATCATGCTCATCTCGAACTCCCCCTACATGAGCTTGGCAAAATCTTGACATAAAGTTTTATTAGTAGATCCAAATATAATATCATCAACATATATTTATATAACCAAGATATCATCAAGATTTCTTTTAATGAAAAGGGTTGTATCTACATTTTCTCTAGAAAAACCATTATTAAGCAAGAATTACTTAACCTTCCATACCAAGCCCTAGGTGCTTGTTTTAAACCATATAATGCTTTGTTTAATTTGAAAACATGATTTGGAAAAGCATGATTTTCAAAATTAGGAGGTTATTCTACATAAACTTCTTTGGCAATATATCTATTTAGAAAGACACTTTTAACATCTATTTGAAATAACTTGAAGTTCATGAAGCAAGCATAAGCAAGTAAAAGTCTAATTACTTCTAATCTAGCAATCGGTGCAAAGGTTTAGTCAAAATCAATTCTCTCTTCTTGATTATAATCCTTTGCTATCAATCTTGCTTTATTCCTAACTACATTTCCATTTTCATCCAACTTATTTCTATATACCAATTTTGTGCTAATTATTGGATGATTTTTAGGTCTTGATACTGATATCCATACATTATTTCTTTTGAATTGATTAAGTTCTTCTTGCATTGCATTTATCCAATTATAATCTTTTTAAGCTTCATCTATAATTTTAGATTCAAAATGAGAAACAAATTCAAAATGATTGTATGCATCTCTAAGTGAAGAATGAGTTCTTACTCCATGTGTAGGATCACCAATAATGAGTTCTTTGGGGTGATTATGAACATACCTCCATTCCTTTGGAAGATCATTTATACCTTGAGGTTTTTCTTGTTGATCTTCACCCTCATTTTCTTGCCTGTCCTCATGATCCTCTTCATTTTGAGTTGTTGAGTCTTTTAGGGTGAGTTCCTTCATCCCTTCTATAAGAGGATCTGCATCATCAATTTCTTTACTATTTCTTGATGGAAGATCATTAGTCACATCAAAGACAACATGTATTGACTTCTCTACTACTAAAGTTCTTTTGTTAAAAACTCTAAAAGCCTTATTAGAAAAGGAGTAACCAAGAAAAATAGCTTCATCAGATTTTGCATCAAATTTTTCTAATTTTTCTTTACTATTGTTCAAAACAAAACAACGGCAACCAAAAATATGAAAATAAGCAATGTTTGGTTTTCTTCCTTTCCAAAGTTTATAAGGTGTTTTCTTTAAAATTGATCAAATTAGGGCATGGTTTAAAATGTAACATGCTGTGTTAATTACTTTCATTCAAAAGTATCTTAGAAGATTTCTTTCACATAGCATGGTATGTGCCATTTCTTTTAGAGTCCTATTTTTTCTTTCTACTATCCCATTTTGTTGGGATGTCCTAAGTGCTTAAAAATTATGGTCTATACCTTTCTCATCACAAAATTTTTTAAAGTCTTGATTTTAAATTTGGTTCCACGATCACATCGAATGCTTTGAATTGAAAGTTCTTTTTCATTTGTAACTTTTTGGTAAAACTTTGAGAAAATTTGAAAAATATTATCTTTGTGTGTCAAAAAGAAAATCCAAGTAAAACAAGAATAGTCATCAATAGTTACAAAACCATAACGTTTTCCACCTAAGCTTGTTGTTCTTGTAGGATCAAATAAATCCATGTGCAATAGTTCCAATGGCCTAGAAGTTGAAACTATATTTTTAAATTTGAATGAAACTCTAGTTTGCTTGCTTAGTTGGCATGCATCATAAATATTATCTTTTTTAAAATTCAACTTAGGTAAACCATTAACTAATTTCTGGTTAATAAGTTTTGAAAGTGAATGCATGCTAATATGTGCAAACCTGCGGTGCCAAAGCCAACTAGTCTCATTAATTTTGGCATTCATAGCTACTAGGCATTACATGTTTATCATGGAAAGATCATTCATGTCTACCATATAAATATTACCCTACCTATATCCAACAAATTTAATGCCATCATCATTGGGACTAGTTATAATGCACTATGAAGATTCAAAAATAACTTTATAACCTTTGTCATATGATTGACTAATGCTCAAAAGATTATGCTTAAGACCATCTACTAATAAAATATTTTCAATACATTTAGAGGGAGTGATACCAATGTTACCTATACCGATGATCTTTTCTTTGCCATTGTCTCCAAAGGTGACCATCCCTCCATTTTTAGCATCAAGTGTGATGAATTGGACTCATCACTAGTCATGTGTCTTGAGCATCCGCAATCAAGATACCATATTCGATTTTCTCCTTTGGATGCAAGATACACCTACATACAAAATCAAGTCTTAACTTTAGCTACCCAAGTTTTCTTGGGTCCTTTAAGGTTAGTCACAATGGTTCCTTTTGAAATCCATATTTTCTTCACATTTGAATTTTCAGATTTTTTAGAGAAGCAAGTATAGGATTTATGTCATATTTTACCACATTTAAAGCAAGTAATATTTCAAGGCTTATTGCTTGATGAATTCATGAAAATATTTTTCAAAAATTTTTGTTTCTTTAAGAGATTGTAGCCAAGATCGACCTTGTCATAAATGATCTTTTGATTTTCAAGTATCATTTATAGTTTGTTTGAGCTTAAAGTAAATTTTTCTACTATTGATTTTAGTTTGTTAATTTTATTTTTCAAATTTAGATTCTCTTGAGTCAAAGCTAGTTTTTCACTTGAGATACTTTCATTTTCTTTTAGCAAGGATTGATTCTTTAACTTGAGTTATTTATTTTTAGCCCCTAACTTCTTTAAGTCATCTACTAAATCATAGAAGGCTTCTTGAAGTTCTTCAAAAGCAAACTCATTTGAGATTTTAGCATTTACCTCATTTTTATGTGCCATAAGGCACAAGTTGGCTTGTTCATGTGACTCTTCTTCTTCAGAGCTCGAATCATCATTGTCACTCTATGTAGCCACCATAGTCTTTTTCTTGTACTTCTTGGGACCTTTCTTGAGTTGTGGACATTTGGACTTAAAATGTTCCGACTTCTTGCACTCACAGCATATTAAGGACTACTCTTTATCCTTCTCCTTACTATGCTCCCCCTTTATAGGTGGCTTCTTCCTCATCCCTTATTTTTTTTTCTTCTAAAATCTTTTAAACTTCCTAGTGATGAGGGCCAATTCTTCATTTTGTTCTTCATTTTTAGTTTCATTAGATTCCTCTTCGAGTTGAGTAGTGGATTTGAGGGTAATTATCTTCTTCTTCTTAACATCATCCTTTTGATGTTGCTTCATGCTCAAGTCATGTGTCATAAGCGATCCTAGAAGCTCCTCTAAAGGCAAGATGTTCAAATCTTTGGCTTCTTGGATTGTAGTCACTATGGCATCCCATGTTCTTGGTAAAGATCTAAGAATCTTTCTCACAAAGTCGATGTTAGAATAAGACTTACCAAGACTTTTTAGACCATTGATAATATCCATAAAATGAGTAAATATTTCAGTTATTGATTCATCATGCTCCATTTTAAAGAGTTTATATTTATGCACAAACATATTAATTTTTCATTCCTTAACTTGATTTATGCCTTCATGTGTTACTTCTAACCTATCCCATATTTTCTTAGCCAACATGCATGTTGAAATATGATTAAATTCATTAGCATCTAAAGCATAATATAAAATATTCATGGCTTTAGCATTGAGTTGAGCCATTTTCTTACCAACCTCATCCCATTCTCTTTCGAATTTGGTTGATTCAACACCACCTATTATCTTAGTGGATGTGTGAGGTCCATTAACTATGATACTCCACATATCATAGTCAAGTGCTTAGATAAAAATTTTCATCCAAGCTTTTCAATACGTGTAGTTTGACCCATTGAAGAGAGGAGGTTGGTTTGTGGACTGCCCCTCGGCTAGTGAAGCACCAACTTAAGTTACCATAGATTTTTAGCTCTTTAATGGTTAAATTAAGGTAGAGCTAGAGCATTGAGCTTTGATACCACTTGTTGCCTAACTATGCAACCCAAGAGGGGGGGTGAATTGAATTTTTAAAATTTTAAAACTAATTTAGAGTTATCAAGATAGAGTGATGATATGCAAGATGTATGTGCTGAGCAATTTAAGTTAGGTGAAAGGATATATAGTTTGAGAGCAAGTATTTAACGAAACAAGAAGAAAAAGATAGTAAGTACACATAAACAAGCAAGGTTTATAGTGGTTCAGTGCTCACCTTACACCTACATCTACTCCCTAAGCTCCTACTTGAAAATTTAAATCTACTAACCATATTCAAACTAAATACACCATTAGAAACCTCTAACCCTAGCTATCCCAAGCTAGAATACTTATTTTCTGGGTACAAGCCAATCCAATACAATCCTATTCAAGGTTAGCATCAACCTTTCCAAGTTTTTGAATCCTTTCCAAAACTTAAAATAACTCAAAGAGCAGAGAAAAAGAGTTAATGTCGATAAATACAACCCAAGCTCCTTAAATAAGCAAATGATAGCTTTAAGAACACTTTACACAACAAAGAGGAAGCTCTTCTGATTTCTCTCAAGATTGTTGAAGACTTGAATGTGCTTTTGAGAGATTGGTGAGCTTGAAATGAAAGCTTCTTTGCTTAAAGAAGGTATTTTGCTTAAGACTGAAATGAATGCTTCAATCTCTCTTTTGTTCCCTCCTTTTAAAGCATTTTATATCTTCAATTTATGCTAGAGTGAATTCTGGACAAGTTTTGTAGCTGTTGGAGAGCTTAAAGAGTGCATTAAATGCAGCCAAAATGGGATGAAAGCTAGATGTTGCTGGGATTTTCCATCACAGGGATTGACTCATGGGTCGACCTCTGGCATAGGGGTCGACCTCTAAGATAGAAACAAGAAAATTCACTATTCTATATTTTGGCCTTCTAAATAGTAGAGGTCAACCCAGGGATCGACCCTTGGCACAGGGATAGCATGCCAAACAGCTTATTTCAGTAAGGAAAGACCTAGGGGTCGATCCTTTTCCTTCAAAATTGATTTTCTTCCAAAATATAAATCCAAAAATCATGGGACTGCTTCAAAAGATCAAAAATTTTCTAAACTTGCTCTTGAGGCTTTCAAATCAAAATTTGATAAAATTATGATTTTGCTCCTAAAATGCAAAAAATCTTTTTCAAGTCAAATTCATTAGTAATCCCCTCATATGCTTTGTAATCATCAAAATTAATTCTTGAAGCAACAGCTGTATTAGCAAGTAGTGTGTGGATGGATTTAAGCATGGCCACTGACAAGAATGTATCTTGATAGTCAGTGCCTTCATGCTAATTATACCCTTTAGCCATTAACCTAGCTTTGAATATCTTCACATTCCCATCTACATCAATCTTTTTCTTGAAGATCCATTTATACCTAATAGGTACAATACCTTCAAAGGATCTACCAAGGTTTAGACTTGGTTCGAGCGTATTGAGTCAATTTCTGACTTCATTGCCTCTCGTCATTTCTCGAAGTCGATATCTGATATCTCCTCGTCATAGATTTTGTGATCATCTCCATGAACCCCATTTTCTATGAGGAATATTTTCTCTATGTCCTCTGAAACAATATCTAAGTATCTTTCAGAAGGATGGAAAACCCTACTTGACCTATGAGGTGGAGGAGGTAGTGTGTGGATCGGCTCATACTGACTAGGTTCCTTAGATTTCTTGGCTTGTTGCTCTTCTGAGACTTTTTTCTCGATCCTGATCTATCTTCCCATGCCTTTATCTTAAACAAATTGTTTCTCAAGAAATATTACATGTTGACTCATAATCATATTGTGGTCTTTAGGAAAACAAAAATAATATCCTAAAGACTCCTTAGGATATTCGATGAATCGAGCTCTAAGGAACCTAGATTCTAGCTTGCCCGTCTGGTGTCTCTTGATAGGGGCCGAACAACCCCAAATCTTGAGATAACTCGACTCGATTTCTTACCATGCCACATCTCATATGATATGGTAGGAATGATTTTAGAAGGAACCCTATTCAATACATAAATTGCTGTCATAAGACTATGTTCCAAAGAAATTCGAGAAGACCTATGAAGCTCATCATAGAACGGACCATATCTAGTAAGATCTAGTTTCTCCATTCTAAAATCCCATTGAATTGAGGCATTTCAGCCGGAGTCTACTGTAAGACTATACCATACTCCTTAAGATAGTCCAAAAATTTTCTACTAAGGTATTATCCTCCTCGATCTGGTCAAAGAATCTTAATGGGCTTTTTGGTTTGTTTTCCACTTTATATCTAAATTTCTTAAACTTTTCAAAGGCCTCAGACTTATGATGCATTAGGTACACATACCCATACTGAGAAAAGTCATCGTTAAAGATAATGAAGTAGACAAAACTATCTCTGGTCGGCACATCGAATGGGCCATAGACATCTGTATGTACCAGGGCAAGTAACTCTTTGATCGTTTATCCATATCCTACAAAGGGCAGCTTGGTTATTTTGCCTTAAAGGCATGACTCACAAATTAGATATGACTCGAAAGTCAATGGACTCATTAGTCCGAATTTCTTCAATTTGTTAATCCTATCTTCTACTATATCCTAAATTTTTTAAACTTTTCAAAGGCCTCAGACTTATGATGCATTAGGTACACATACCCATACTGAGAAAAGTTATCATTAAAGATAATAAAGTAGACAAAACTATCTCTAGCCGGCACATCGAATGGGCCACAGACATCTGTATGTACCAGGGAAAGTAACTCTCTGATCGTTTATCCATATCCTACAAAGGGTAGCTTAGTTATTTTGCCTTAAAGGCATGACTCACAAATCAGATATGACTCGAAAGTCAATGGACTCATTAGTCCGAATTTCTTCAATTTGTTAATCCTGTCTTCTACGATATAACCGAGCCTAAGGTGCCACAAGTACCTTTTATTTAGGCTATCTCTAGGTCATTTAGATCCTATAGCAATCACATTTTGCTTGACATAACTAATAGCCACATCTACATGCAACTGATAGAAATCATTTATTAAGAAACCATTTTCAATTTTATTTTTTTTCATAATGAATAATACAGTGGTCCTTAAAGAAGCTGATTACATATCTATCCTGTGTTAGATAGGAGACAGAAATTAGATTCCTGCTCATAGTAGGTACATAAAACTAGTCCCTTAAAACTAAGATGCTTCCTGATGATAGTCGTAGAGGGTATGCTCCCATGGTCATAGCAGCAACCTTTGCTTTATTTTCGATGTGCTAGACCATTTCACCATCCCTCAGCCTCCTGCTATCCTCAAGATCCTACAAAAAAGTGTACAGATGAGCACTAGATCTAGAGTCAAGGTCCCAACTTGATGCAGAAGAAATCATTAGGTTTGTCTCAATGACGAGCATACCTTCAAAAGGTCTTCCTTCCCTCTTATTCTTCAGACTTACTAGGTAAGCAGGGCAGTTCCGCTTTCAATGGCCATCAGAGCTATAGTGAAAACACTTTTCTTTTTCCATGGCCTTCTTCTTCGGCTCTCCCTTCTTCTCCTTCTTCTTCTCCTCCATCTTCTACTTCCTTGCAGACTTCTTCTTCTTTTCAAAGTATTTTCTCTTGGAAGAAGTCTACTCCATAGTAAGAACAAAGCTCCTTGAACTCTTCAAGATCCCTTTAGTAGTCACCAGCATGTTCATCAATATTCAACCAGAGTGCATTGGATCTTATTCATATGGAAGTTACAATAAACTACCCATATAAATCAGTAAAGAACTATAGAATTAGATCAATCTGCAGGTCCTTGTCCATCGATATGTTGAGCTTCTCAAGCTTCTTTAAATCTTTGATCATCGACAAGCAATAATCATGGATCGACTGCCCATTACACATCTGCGCCTTGAAGAGTTGCTTGGACACTTCATAGCATGCTGTGCAACTCTGCTCACCATACAACTCTTATAGGTGAGCCAGTATCCAACTAGCAGTCTTCATGTCTTCATGTTGTCACTATAATTTATTAGACATTGAGGCCAACACGTAGCACTTGACCTTATTGTCGTCATCCAACCACTTTTCATAAGATGCTCTCTGATCAACGGTTGGGTGGGCTGATAGAGGAGAAAGATCCTGGTCCAAGACATAGGTCAGCTTTCTGGAACTCAAAACTATTTTTAAGTTCTAGAGCCAATACTTAAAATTAGATCCGGTCAAATGGTTGGTCTCTAAGATCCTAGCTAGTGGGTTGGATACGGACATTTTCCAATAGAAAGTCAAAGTTTCTAGTTAGATTTATAATTGACTTAATCGATTTATTTTAGATATTTTATTTTAAAATAAATTTAGGCTTCGACTATTTTTTTCAAATCTCTACACTTCATTGGAATAGTTGTAAAAATCTTCGTCATCATAAATTTTTAGTGGATGGTGCGGTCCCGTCGATTAGCTCATCACCTCATCTAACAGTTATTGGTGATGAGTTAGCTGATGAGTGGATAACTCTTGTCCAATATTTTTCTAAACATGTTGCACCTAACTTCGATCTCAAATTCATGAAGCTCACCGTATCCAAAATATTGCTCTACTCCTCAGTTAAGTTAGACCCATCATTTGCATAAAATGGATTCATGATTGGGACCCTCACCATATCCAAAATATTGAGCCCAATCCTTTCTCTAATCCATAACATCCCATGCCTAATAGCTATAGTTGTGTCTTCCTGGTGTAACTAAACCACTGTATCCAGTCGAGAACAATCAACTCCTAGAAGAGCTTGTACAACTACAATGGTAAAAGACTGCTAGACTTAATATTTTCTTAGGAAGATTTCAATTTAGGTCTCTTTAATCTTAAATAGTCATAACAGTTATGACTAACCTAATGGCATGGGTTAGCTTGAATCGTTGGCAACCTTAATACATAACTTGATCGATCTAATTGGTCAAGTAAGTGAGATCGGTGGAAGGAATATGCCACTAACTCAGCCTTAGATGAATCATGGGCGAGTAGCTCCCAATTAAAAAGCACTAGTCGTATCTACCAAACTTACCTTAGACACCAATTGTCAATCGAGAACTGATTGGTTCGCCTATAATCCAGGCTCAAACTACGGAGCTAGATTAGGTCGTGAGGTGATCAATCACATGTGGCTATAAATTGATCTTGACCAAATTTACAACTATTGTGCTCGTCAATTTAGCACCCTTGATCCCATCTAACCAATTCTTGATTCGATTTGATCAATTGCTCAAGCTGGATCTAATCAAGCTATCCACACCCTGAACCCATGTTTTATGAAGGTGTCTTAGATCTTAAATTTTTAATTTTCAGATTTAATTAATTTCATAACTTAATTCTTGATTAAATGTAATATGGTTCAAAAAAATAAAGCATGAAAATAGATCCTAGGATTTTTGGATCTAGGATTTAGTAGAAAGTAAGTTTTGATTTTTCTGATTGAGGACAAACATACAATACCCTTATACGCCAAAAGAGCACCCTATCAAATGAGAAGTGAGGGCCTTTAAAACCTTCTTACTCTTATGATCGGATGGCCAAGAGGAATGCTACAATCAGAAAATAAATTACTACTACTATACTTGAATTAGATGTACAACATATATCACATATATGAATTTCAATCTATTCTAAACATACTTTGCATACATCTCATGTATTAATTTCATATTACATCTTATGTAATAATTAGATTACATCTCATGTAATAATTAAAAAATTTAATTGATCTTGTCAAAAGTAATTTTAGATCTAAAATAATTTAGATCTAGAATCTAGAACCTAGCTCTAGTACCAGTTGAAGGAACTGCTGGATCGATCGGATCGGATCAGATATAAGCAGCAAAATTTTAAATTTTTTTTCTAATCTGATCAAATCTAAAAGTATTCTCAGATCTCATTGCTTACATCTAAAGCTAAGACATGCATATAAGGGTATTCGAAATACCATCTTCCAAGTAAATGCTTTACTCACAGTGATGATCTGTTGCTATCCCAAAGTTTGACTTGAGCTGTGCATGTGCTCGGCCTCTATCAGTATCCACTCAAGTCAGATCTAGAGGCCTTCTTTTTTTAGATCTGATCACTAAAAAATTAGATTAGGATCTCCTTGGCTTGCCTTCAATCTAATCTCTAGCAGTAGTCCGATCAACACACGATCGAAATCTCCTTTAACTTGAACTTGCATGGATAGCAAGTCAACACTCGAAAGATTGATCGGCCCAACTCTTGAGCATGGGAGAGAGGGACTTGATGAGGGAGAGGAGGCATGGAGAAGGGGAGCAGGGCTTTGCCAATGGGCAGTGGAATCGGCAAATGCTTTGGCCTAGGTTCCTATTTATAGAGAAAATAGGAGACCATAGAGTCCTAGGGTTTCTAAACTTCGACCAGATCAAAGTTAAGAAATAGAAGGACTATCCACTTAAACCCCATGCCCCATCTAAAAATTCTCTTCATTTTGTAACACAAAAATCAAAGTTAGGCTTGTGGATAAGAATCCCCTGAGTTTGAACTATTTCAAACTCATATTTGACTTGTTCAAATTAGTTTAAATCCCAAACAACTTTTGTTGGATTTATACTTCTCCTCCAACCACCCTTATCCTATCCACTAATGGGCGCATGCTAAGAGGGAAGTGGGCTTGTGCCCCTAAGTTCCTTTCTCTAGGAATCATCTAGGGGTGCATGCCCTAAGAGAAAAAATAGGGATGCACGCCCCTCTCCTTTCTTTCCTGCGCAAAAGACCAAGTCAATGGGGGTACCAAATCTTGGCATCCCTTGTCCTAATTCTCTTCAGAAAAAGTTAAGACAAGGGCTGATCTAACCAGGACAGGGTCCAGTTAGTTCAAGACAAGCCCATATAGACTTTCTGGATGAGCCAATCCAATTTGACTGAGTTTGGACCAATCAAAAAATCCAATGAAGGAGAATGTTAGGTCCAATCATGTACTAGCATGATTTTCTTGAACTTAATTGGATCTAATCTAAATTAATTAGGCTTCATGAATTTAATTAATGACATCCAAACCTAAACCCTTATTTGTGCGATCCAATAGATTCAATTCTGTATGGTAATCAAACATGTCATGATCTCCATCATCGACATCATCGAAATACCTTTCGATGGACCAAAACTTTTTTTAATTCATCTAATTAGAATTATCGATCATCAAGATAATTCTAATTGATCCCATAATTCATCAGTGACACCTAGCAGTATGTGGTGGCAATCCATCAGAACTAAAAATAAACCACTTGGTGTAGCTATCTGTGTGATTGGGTTCTTCCATCATGAGTCCCGGTAAGATTTGGTTAGAGTTGACTCATTAAACCCAATTTCTATCATATGATTGAATCAATCAATCCAAGTTTGATATGAAATCCTAATAGAAACTTCTTTCTATTATTTTACACTACCATGATCATGAACTTTGAGACTCGATTTCATGATTATCATAGGACTACTCCTCCTCTATCGAGGTTAATAGATCCCATCTTGGTGCGATCCAATTTCTCCAATGAATATGCTATAGCTAATATACACTTCAGAATTTTAAATGGCTAGGAGACTGAGTTATGGTGTAGTCAAACTATAACACCTTCAAGATAAACTATCGATGCACCTCAAGTTATATAACTAAACACACAACTGCAGTATCGAGCTAATCATCGACGAGAAGGTAGACTTCTTTATAACTAATTGAAGTGGTCACGCTCAGTATCCTTATTCTTAATAAGCATCTATACTCTTGCTTAGATATCTCTACATTATAGATTCAAGACTTATCTAAGCGATCGTACACCAATCTTTTGGATTGATCATAATCCTCGTGATGATCCTACGATCGGATGTAATTTATGAGCAAATTATGATAATACATGTCTTAAATTCTCAACTCTTGATAATTTATATTATCATACCTGTTAACTAAATAAATATATCATAGACACTTAGAATGCAAATATGATAGAAAGAATAATATATTTTATTAATTATAAATAAAAATTATAATTATGCCCTTAGAATGTATTACAAGTATCGACCAATCTAGCTTTTAGGACACACATCTAACTACACCGACTTTATAAGTGTTTGATTGTGCCCAAAAATTTTCCATCACTAAATTAAAAATTTAGGTTGTTCAGCATGAAAGCACAGTGAGTTGTTTGCAAGTCACCGTGGTGATCTTAGATCAGAGAGATACTTATATACATATCCCTTCGGTGCAAATCTTAATAGTAGAATGCTCCAGAGTTGGTCATGTTCAGTGATGATGTATCCCTATATCTAACCTACATGCTATACTAGTGTCTCTGTAGTCTTTGGTTAAGAGGACAACTAACCCATATGGCACACAACAACCTACACTCGATAAATATTATCATCTAGGATAACAACATATCATTTGGTCGCAAATATATTTAATGACTTAATGATAAATACTCTCTTTATTGAATCTAAATAGTTCTACTGACTTCATAACAATACAGAAGTTCAAGAGAAGATATACACTTGTGATGAAAATATTGAGAAACATGCAGAATCTCATACATAAATTTCAAAATTTTTTCAAAATATAAAGTAGTGGAAGACATTGATTAAACTATTTAATCTACAACATACATGTAATCAAATTACAAAACCCTACATGAAGGATCTATAACATGTTATGATGCAAATATAAATCTAAAATTAAATTAATCATAAGTGGTATTAATCATATCAGTACCTGGATCTAGAATAATTCTAGATCTAACCCTAGATCGCATCTAGGTCACCAAAAGATCAGATCTCTTACCTTTGCATGAGTCGAGAACTCCATTATTGAATCCATTATTGCCTTCGAAGCTGTACATGCATTCGGCCTCTATAGGTGATCCACACGAACCTATAACACAGATGAGATTTGTCGAATAAAGATCCGCTCGAAGTGCTAGCTTCTCATGAATCCCTCCTGATGTTTAATCAAATACATATTCTTCAGATCTCTTAGATACTCCAAGAGATGAAGAATATGAGAAGGAACAAGAAAGAAATCCAACCCTTGGATCTCCCAAAAATTAGAAAATAAGAACATGGAAAAATAAATCATAAGAGAAGATAAATCTTCTCCTTCAGGACATCAATGGTTGATGTCCTGAAAACATCTCTACGCTAGGACAAGAGGAGACCTTCTCCTCTAGAATTTTTCTTCAATTTCTAGATCTAATATTTTTGATTTTCACCATATAAAATTTTCACAAAAACTGGAGAGGAAGGGTTCTCCAAGAAATCCTAAGAGAAGATCTTTCTTCTCTTCTCCTTCTCTCATCAGGACATGATCAGATCATGTCCAAAAAATTAACACCATGCCCCAACAACTTGGAACACTCATCCCCACACCTAAATCCTCTCTCTCTCTTAGTTTTTTATCATATAAAAATCACAAATAAAATAAAAGGAGAGAAACATAAAAGAAAAATATAAGAGAAGACAATCTTCTCTTACCTTGTCTCTTAAAGACATCAACTTTTGATATCTTAATTGAAGGCTCTTCTCCATGAATCTTGGTGCCACAAATCCTCTAAGCCTTCTCCTCCTTTTTCTCTAATATTCATGATTTTCTTAGGATTTTTTACATCCTAGAATCATCTCATAAGAGGCATCCACCTTTTATTGCAAGATTAGGTCAAAACCTAGTCAAAGGAGGACTTCTATGGGGCGTCCAACTCTTGGACTTGGACGCCCCTCTCTTGATTTTTTTTTGTATAACCACTGATTCTCATACACAAAAGCAAGAGAAAAAGAGTCGAATAAGATAGAGGGGCATGGGTAGAGTTGGCGCACAAGGGAGGGAGGAGTTTGGGTCAAAGATGACTCTTCCAAGTAGGAAACAATTTCCAACTTCCTTCTAGTTTTGACCGAGTCAAAATAATTTCCAAAAATAAGAATTATGGGGCATGGAAGGCCTTCTTGGGCATGGGAATACATGTAGAAAAATCAAAAATTAATTAAGGTGGGAGTGAGGTCTTAGGCACAAGAGAAAGAGAGAGAGTCCCAGTCCAACTAGGACTCCTCTTATTTGACTTAATCAAAATTATTTTAAATCTAATTTAAATCCTACTTAAATTAAATTAAATGTAACCTAATTAATGGTGATCCTAGTCCAACTAGAAGCCTAATTAAATTAAATAAAATCAAGATTTAAATCTGATTTAAATCCTATGTCAATCAGGTGCACTCAAGTCCTAGTCAAATAAGAAATTATTCTTCCTTACAATTGGCTTATCCAAAAAACCAATTGAACTTAATCCAATTAAGTCTAAACTAATTCTAATTGAATCTAATTCAATTAGACTTGATCTCATCCTGATTTCTCAATCAAATTAAATCAATTGGCAATCCAATTGCTAATTAATCCTCCTACAATACTTGCATTCGGTCAAACATCAATCGCATTGAATGTTTGATCTCGAAATGATTCTCAATCATTGATTAACCATCCGATCAAGTTACAAGCTTTAATATGTGTGACCCCATAGGTTCAATCCTAAGCTAGTAGCATAGGAATCAATTTCTATACCAATCGAAGTTATCATCTAGCAATGGTTTTCGATGTCCGGATAGGTCGAATGTATGCAAAGCAACATTCTTAGAATCCTGGCCCATGGTTACCGTATAATTCATCCCTATGACCAATAATGCTCAAGATGACTTCAAGTATACTATTAAATACTCATACAAGTCATCTCTATTCTATCTCAAAATTTTGCAAATCTCATGATACCTCACGAGGATTATCCAGGCCTAGGTTTTGCTAAATTAAAACACAGTGAGTCATTCTCTTCTTGAAGTTAATTAGGAGTGGCCAATCCCATCTTGACTCACCCACTGACTTTACAAGTACTTGACTATACCCAAAAATCATTCAAACCTATATTAGAAATACAGACAGTCTAGCACCAAAGTATAGTGAGTTGCTTGCAAGTCACCGTGGTGATCTTAGATCGAAGGGACACTTATACCCCATAGGCCTTAGCTAGCTACTCTTGACAGTAGAGTGCTACATTGATCATGTTCAGTGTAGATGTACTCCTACATCTCACCTGAATGCCATACCAGTGTCTCCACACCACTTGGTTATGAGGACAACCAATGCATGTGGCATACAGCGATCTACACTCGATAAGTTATCATCCTTATTAATAACTTATCATTTGGTAATGAACAATTTAAGAACCATTCGATAAATCTTCCTTTATCGATTGATTGTGGTTCTAAGAACTTCATCATAATGTAGGAGTTTATTTAAGAAAGATAAAACTTTTATGATGAACCAACCAAATAATTATTATTATTAGATAATTTATATACTAATTTCAATCATCTAATACTTAGATAATTGACTTTAGGATACATTTTCTAACAACTCCCATTTGAAAAAGCCAATCAAAATGATATCAAATATCCTATCTTTCACTTGAGTTCGTAGAACTCCTTAGTTCCGAGGCCTTAGCAAATGGGTTGGTCAAGTTCTTCTTTTCCATCGATCTACTAAAGATCAACATCATCCTAATAAGAAATCAAAGGTGATAGTAATGCAGAATATGCTGGTTCTTCAGTTCTTTAGTCTGAGCTTTGGCTCCAGTGCTACGATATGACTAGACCATCGATGGAGGATGCCACTGCCAATCTGCTAATAAACCTCAGCAACTATACAGCTTACATGGCAGCATCATATGCCAGGATGTCTCTACATCACTAACTGAATAGGCTAAAGTATCCTACTTAAAACCTTTCCAGCAGATTGCTCCTATAATTAGGGTATAAGCCGACATTCTCTAGTTGTCATCTTATTTTGACTGAAATTAAAATATCCACATATTTTAAGTCAATACTTTCATATTTAAGTCACTGAAGCTTAGTATTTTCTAAATACTTAAGGATTATCTGTATAATCTTTCAGTGGCTCTCACTTAGATTAGATTGGTATCTGCTCACTACCTCTAGTGAGTATACCATGTCTGATCACGTACATGGAGAAACAAGATACTAGCTAAATCTTTATTCTTTGCAATGCTGGGATGTCATTTTCGATTAAGAGAATTTCATCCATAGACAACACAAAAAATAATATTACAGAATATTTTATCCAGTTACAAATGCAAAATTTGTCTTTGCTCATAACAAAGGCATACATTCAAAATGTATGTTCTAATTTTGAGGTAATAGCCAAATGGACTTTAAGATCTTTACCTTCCCATCTGCACTACTTTGATCCTTTTGAAAATCCATTCACACCTAATGGATTTTATTCCTTCACGTGAATCAACTAGTGTCCATAAACTATTGATTTCCATAGACTTCAATTTGGACATGTGGCTCTAGATCACTGCATTGTATCTCTATAGGTGATTGGATCCTTATTGTTCTCATCAAGCTCAACAAGATCGCCATCTCGGACCTAAATACTGAAGTATCTGAAGGGAAATCCTAATTTCCCGATCCAGGTTCGTCCAGATCTGATCAGATCAAGAGATATATTTCAAAATTTTTTCTCTTGATCCCAATCAGATCTTGATATGTTTCAGATCTGATTCTTATTATTTTAATAAATAAAATAAAATAAGATAAATTAAATCAAATTTAATTTACCTGATTTGGGTAATCCTATTACCCTGTAGATGATCCTGATTGCAGCGGAAGGTTCTGGATCTAGCCACGCAAGCGCCTGGCCTCTACCGATATCCACTCGGGTTGGATCTGGAGATCCTCTTCTTCTCTATCACGCCTCCAAAAATCAGATCTGGATCTGATCTGGAGGATCTTCAAAACTCTTTTTGAAGATCAGCAGTCGTCCTTTGCAGCAGTGCAGCCTTCTTCTTTTGATCGCCTTTCTTTTGATCTGGAACGCACCAACCTAAGTCCAAAACTCTTTTGGACATGGAGAGGAGAAGGAGGAGAAGTTTAGGCATGGAGGAAGAGGGGAGAGGCAGCCTTGGGGCGTGGGAAATCTCTATTCTAATTGCATTGGAATCTGAGTTGGGCGCAGGGTCTTATTTATAGACTAAGCGTGATCCAACTCCTCTTCTTCTCCAACCAATCACAACCCTTTGTGAAATCAGATCTAAATCTGATTGGTGGGAATAGAGACCCCTGGATTCCTCCTTAGAGGGCGCCTAAGACCAGTCAAACTGGATTCTTAGTAGAACTCTGATTGGAATCCAAAAGGGAGGTGGAGTCCTTGTCCAACAAGGACTCCAAGGTGCCTCCAACTTGGGCGCACGCCTAGGGTGGCGTGCGCCCTCCTCCTTGCCAGGTTCTGATAGGGGACAGGCCCCCACCAGTTCTCCAATAGGTGCGTGACACGTGGACAAAAGTCAAAGTGTCTATGGTCAACATTTGACCAGTCAAAGGTCAACTTTTGACCAAAGTCAAAGGACCAAAAATGGCAGGTGACCAAAAAATGGCAGGTATGTCTTATAAAATAAGACAACCTTTTCTGACTTGGACAACCTTCCAGTTAGACCATATGAAGGCCTCTGATTGAGCACAAACTCCTTTGGCTCAGTCAGGACAACTTATTTGTGATAGTAAAAGAAGAACGTTAGGTTCAATCGAGTGCTAGCACGATTTTCTTGAACCTAATTGAATCTCATTCAGATCAATTGAACTAGATCAGTTCAATTGATGATCACCAGATTCAAACCCTTGTTTGTGTGACCCAGTTAGGTTCAGTTCTGTATGGTAATGGGATATGTCATGATCTCTATCATCGACATCATCGAAACTCCTTTCGATGGATCAGAACTCTTCTGATTCGAACAGCTAGAATGATCGATCATCTAAATCATTCTAATTGTGAGACTTGTATTACAATTCTAGGCCAATGTTAGATATATGTGCCCTAGAAGCCAGAATTGGCTGACACTTGTAATACACTTCTAGGGGCAAAATTATAATTTTGACTAAAATCAATAAATGGGTTATTTTCTATCACATATGTGTATTTAGTGTCTGTGATACATCCTTTGAGTTAATGGTAATGATAATTCATATTTTCAAGAGTTGAAAATTTAAGACATGAATAATCATTATTAACTCATAAATTGCTCCCGACCATAGGATCATCACGAGGATGGTGATTGATCCGAAAAGGTTGGTGTACAATCGCTTCTCTTTAGTAGATGAGTCTTGAGTCTACGGTGTGGAGACACCGGAGCGAGAGTACAGGTACTCGTTAGAGAACGAGGGCACTGAGCGTGACCACCTCGAGTAGTCATTAGGGAGTCTACCTTCTCGTCAATGACTGACTCGATGCTGCAGTAGTGTGTCTGGTTCTTTGACCTGAGGTGCATCGGCAGTTCACCTTGAGGGTGTTATAGTTTGACTACACCATTACTCGGTCTCCTAGCCATATGGAACCCTGAGGTGTATGTTGGCTATAGCATGTTCATTGTAGGAACTGGATGGCATCAAGATGGAATCTATCTACCTCGGTGGTAGAGGAGCAGCCCTATGATAATCATGAGAATCAAGTCCAGAAATCCCATGGCCATGGCAGAGTGAAATAATAGAAAGAGTTTCTATTTAGATTTTCACATTGGACTCGAATCGAATGATTACATCATATGACAGAGACTAGGGTTTGACGAGTTTACCTTAACCCTAATCTGATCGGGGCTCAAGATAGAAGAACTTAATCACACAGGTAGCTGCACCAAGAGGTTCGCATTCAGCTCTGATGGGTTGCCACCATATACTGCTAGGTGTCACTGGTGGATTTTGGGAGCAATTAGAATGATTTAGATGATCGATCATTCTAGCTGTTCGAATCAGAAGAGTTCTGATCCATCGAAAGGAGTTTCGATGATGTCGATGATAGAGATCATGACATATCCCATTACCATACAGAACTGAACCTAACTGGGTCACACAAACAAGGGTTTGAATCTGGTGATCATCAATTGAACTGATCTAGTTCAATTGATCTGAATGAGATTCAATTAGGTTCAAGGAAAATCGTGCTAGCACTCGATTGAACCTAACGTTCTTCTTTTGCTATCATAAATAAGTTGTCCTGTCTGAGCCAAAGGAGTTTGTGCTCAATCAGAGGCCTTCATATGGTCTGACTGGAGGTTGTCCAAGTCAGAAAAGGTTGTCTTATTTTGTAAGACATTACCTGCCATTTTTGGTCACCTGCCATTTCTTGTTCTTTGACTTTGGTCAAAAGTCTACCTTTGACTGGTCAAACGTTGACCATTGACACTTTGACTTTTGACCACATGTCATGCACCTATTGGAGAGCTGGTGGGGGCCTGTCCCCCTGCCAGAACCTGGCAAGGAGGAGGGCGCACGCCACCCTAGGCGTGTGCCCAAGTTGGAGGCGCCTAGGAGTCCTTGTTGGACAAGGACTCCATCTCCCTTTTTGGATTCCAATTAGAGTTCTTCTAAGAACCAACTTTGACTGGTCTTAGGCACCCTCTAAGGAGGAATCCAGGGGACTCTATTCCCACCAATCAGATTTAGATCTGATTTCACAAAGGGTTGTGATTGGTTGGGAAGAAGAGGAGTTGGATCACAGCTTAGTCTATAAATAAGACCCTGTACGCCCAACTCAGATTAAGATGAATGAATTCAATTGAGTTTCCCCATGCCCCAAGGCTGCCTCTCCCCTCCTTCTCCATGCCAAACCTTCCTTCTCCCCTTGCTCTCTCCACGTCCAAAAGGAGTTTTGGACTTGGTTGGTGCGATTCCAGATCAAAGAAAGGCGATCAAAAGCTAGAAGGCTGCACTGCTGCAAAGGACGACTGCTGATCTTCAAAAGGAGTTTTGAAGATCCTCCAGATCAGATCCAGATCTAATTTTTGGAGATGTGATAGAGAAGAAGAGGATCTCCAGATCCAGCCTGAGTGGATACCGGTAGAGGCCAGGCGCTTGCGTGGCTAGATCCAGAACCTTCCGCTGCATACAGGATCATCAACAGGGTAATAGGATTACCCAAATCAGGTAAATTAAATTTGATTTAATTTATCTTATTTTATTTTATTTATTAAAATAATAAGAATTAGATCTAAAACATCTCAAGATCTGATATAGATCAAGAAGAAAAATTTTTGAAATATATCTCTTGATCTGATCAGATCTGAACGAACCTGGACCGGAAAATCAGGATTTCCCTTCAACTGGTATCAGAGCCATGGTTCTAAAAATGTTTAGATCTGAATTTTAAATTTATTTTAATTAGAAAATAATTGATTTTAGATGTCACATGAGATGTGATCAGATCTAAAATCAGAAAAAATTAAAATTAAATGATTTGGATCTAAGATTAGAAGATATGCATGACTAGTTCTAGAATAGAATAGTTCTATAGAATAGTCTTGCATGTTTTTGATTTAATCTGATTAAATCATATTTTAGATCTTTTTATTTACTATTTTTTGATATTATAAGTGTTATAATAACATCTAAAAAATAGCAAATAAAAATTATTTAATTTTTGAAACATCATATGAGATGTGATTGATGCATGTCTAGACTAGTTGTAGAATAGTTCTACATAGTTGTCTAGATTAGAATTTATTTTGATTAGATCAATTTAAATCTAATTTTTTAGATTATTATGAGATAATTTAGATCTGAAAAACATGCATGATTCGATACATGAGATGTATGCAAAATATGCCATGATTAGATCTACTTTGTATATGAGATATATGATATAGATCTGATAAACTGTTTTTGTAGTATTGAATGTTCCTGATTAAGGCGTTCCTCTTGGCCGTCCGGTCATAAGAACGAAGAAGGGTTTAAAGGCCCTCTCTTTCCATTCGATGGGGTGTTCTTATGATGTGTAGGGGTGCTGCGTGTTCGTCCTTAATCAGAAACCCAAAACTTACTTTCTGCAAAACCCTAGATCCTGAAACCCTAGGATTTATTGTGCATATTTTGTTTATGAACCCTACTTAATTAAGAATTAAGTTTATGAAAATATTAATTAGGTCTAAAATTGAGAATTTCAGATCTAAGACATATTCATAATACTGGGTTCGGGCTTGGGTAGCTCAATTAGGTCTAAGCGGTTGATCAAACCGAATCAAGAGTTGGTTAGATGGGATCAACAATGCTTAAATTGACCAGCCTAATAGGATTAAGTCTGGGTCAAGATCGAGTCACGATCAAGCAAGACCTAATTAGGCTCAGAGGTTAGAGTCTGGATTGTAGGCTAACCCAATTGGTTCTGACTCAACAATTTGGTGTCTAAGGTAAGTTTGGCACATACGACCGACTGGTTTTTAATTGGAAGCTACTCGACCTGAATGCGTTCTTGTACGAGTTAATGGCATATTCCTTCCACCGGTCTCACTTACCTGGCCATATCTGTTGACACAGTTCTGATCTGAGGTGGTCAATAATCCGAGCTAACCCATGCCACTAGGTTAGTCATAATTGTTATGACTAAGCCAAGTCTAGTTTAATGAGACCTGAATCAATTCTCCCTAAGAAAAGATTAAGTCTGAGGTCTTCCACCATTGTAGATGTGCGGGCCCTTCCCGGGGTTGATTGTTCTCGGCTGGATACAGTGGCTCAGTTGCACCGGAAGATGCAACCATGTCTATTAGGCATTGGATGCTATGGGCTGGAGGATGAGTTGGGCTCAATATTTTGGATACGGTGAGAGACTCAATTAGGAACCCAGTCTATGCAAATGGTGGGTCTGACTTAACTAAGGAGTGGATCAATATTTCGGATACGGTGAGATTCATGAATTAGAGACCAAGTTTGGGTGCACCATGATTAGAGAATCATTGAACAAGAGTTGTTCACTCATTGGCTAACCCATCACCAATAACTGTTAGGTGAGGTGATGAGTCAGTTGGTGAGACCGCACCACCCACTAGAAATCATTAATCGTGGAGATTTTCGCATCTCTACAGAGGGAGTGTAGGGATCCGAGAAAATAGTGGGAGCTAATTTGTTTAAAAATAAAATCCCTAAATAAATTGGTCAAGTCAAAATTACAGTATCTAACTAGAATCTTTGACTCTCTACAGGAAAATGTCTGCGTCCAACCCATTGGCACGTATCCTGGACACACATAGACTGACTGGACCCAATTATAAAGATTGGCTCAGGAACTACAAAATTAGTTTTTTGGGTTCTGAGAAGTTAACCCATGTTTTGGACCAGGACCCTCCCACCTTACCAGCCCGTCCATCTGTTGAACAGAGAGCGTCTCTGGAAAAATGGATAGACGAAGATAATAAGGCCAGATATTACATGTTGGGCTCGATGTAAGAGAGTAAGGCAAGAATTAATGTTGGGCTCGATGTTTGAAAGCCCCAGTCTGTCATATGATATAATCATTCGATTCGAGTCCAATGTGAAAATCTAAATAGAAACTCTTTCTATTATTTCACTCTGCCATGGCCATGGGCTTCAGGACTTGATTCTCATGATTATCATAGGGCTGCTTCTCTACCACCGAGGTAGATAGATCCCATCTTGATGCAATCCAGTTCCTACAATGAACATGCTATAGCCAACATACACCTCAGGGTTCCATATGGCTAGGAGACCGAGTAATGGTGTAGTCAAACTATAACACCCTCAAGGTGAACTGCCGATGCATCTCAGGTCAAAGAACCAGACACACTACTGCAGCATCGAGTCAGTCCTTGACGAGAAGGTAGACTTCATAATGACTTCTCGAGGTGGTCACGCTCAGTGCCCTCATTCTCTAATGAGTACCTGTACTTTCGCTCCAGTGTCTCCACACCGTAGACTCAAGACTTATCTACTAAAGAGAAGCGATCGTACACCAACCTTCCAGATCAATCACCATCCTCGTGATGATCCTATGGTCGAGAGCTGTTTATGAGTTAATAATGATTATTCATGTCTTAAATTTTCAACTCTTGAAAATATGAATTATCATTACCATTAACTCAAAGGATGTATCACAGACACTAAATACACAGGTGTGATAGAAAATAACCCATTTTATTAATTATAGTCAAAATTATAATTTTGCCCCTAGAAGTGTATTACAAGTGTCAGCCAATTCTGGCTTCTAGGGCACATATATCTAACAGTATCTATCCAGCTAATGTGGTACTCTATCAGATCTCCTTAAAGGTGACACTTTAATGGGCTCTAGATTTGATCTGATCAAATCTGATTCTGTAAGTTTACTAGATTACGTCGGTTCATTTTTGTCAGTCAAACTTTTTCAAGTTCAACTTAATAGGCATCAGTTCCTTCTCTAAGAAACTCTTTTCTAAAAAGAATACCCTACTACTGATGAACATTTTATGTTCTTTAGCATAGTAGAATTAATAATCCTTGAATACTTATTGAACCAGGATCCAAGTTTATCTGTGTGCAAATATATGACATAGGCTGATCAACTCCAAACCCAAAAGTAAGAGAGTCTAGGTCTACGTCCGATCCATATCCCATATGAAATCTATGCGATAGATTTACTCAGAACCTTTTTTAGAGTAAAACTACTAGCCATAAGAGCACAACCATGAAACAGGCAGACAAGTGAACCCAATAGTGGATTGAACCATGTCTAACAAAGTTCAATTTCTTCTTTCAAATACACTATGTTCTAAAAAGAAATTTACCTGAGAGAGAATCCAATTCTCTCCTAGATATGTCAAAAACTCATTGAATAAGTATTCACCTCCTTGATCCGATCAAAGAGTTCTAATAATTCGGTCCAGATGCACCCATGCCTAGATAGGTCATCTGTAATGAAATATTAGTATCTTTTTTTGGCACTTAAGTTCATAAGTCCACATACATCACTATATATGAGACTTAAAACTTTATCGGCTTCTCCATCTTTTTCAGTAAAAGGTGATTTTGTCATTTTTCTAAGAAGACAAGATTCATAGGCTATTAATGATTCACAATCATTGATGTCAAGGTTTTTCTCTTAAGCTAACCCATTTATCCTGTTCTTGTTAAGATGACTAAGCCAATAATGCCAAAGATAGATATCCATGATATAATCTAACTTGGATGTATATATTACACTTAACAGGCTATATAAATATTAAATATCATTTCTTTATTATCCATGTATTATTATAATATTATTTATAATAATATCATAATAATCTTTTTTATTGATAAATGATAACCATCTCTAACTAAAAGGCCATCAGAGATCACATTTATAATAAATGTGAAGGAAAATCCTGATTTTCCGGTCCAGGTTCGTTCAGATCTGATCAGATCAAGAGATATATTTCAAATTTTTTTTCTTTGATCTGTATCAGATCTGAGATATTTCAGATCTAATTCTTATTACTTTAATAAATAAAATAAATAAGAATAAATTAAATCAAATTTAATTTATTTGATTTGGATAATCCTATTACCCTGTTGATGTTCCTGTATGCAGCGGAAGGTTCTGGATCTAGCCACGCAAGCGCCTGGCCTCTACCAGTATCCACTCAAGCTAGATCTGGAGATCCTCTTCTTCTCTATCACGTCTCCAAAAATCAGATCTGGATCTGATCTGGAGGATCTTCAAAACTCCTTTTGAAGATCAGCAGTCATCCTTTGCAGCAGCGCAGCCTTCTTGCTTTTGATCGCCTTTCTTTGATCTGGATCGCACCAACCAAAGTCCAAAACTCCTTTTGGACGTGGAGAGGAGAAGGGAGAAGGAGGTTTGGCATGGAGGAAGGAGGGGAGAGGCAGCCTTGGGGCATGGGAAACTTATGATTCTCAATCATATCATGTTTTAATCTGAGTTGGGCACAGGGTCTTATTTATAGACTAACTGTGATCCAACTCCTCTTCTTCCCAACCAATCACAACCCTTTGTGAAATCAGATCTAAATCTGATTGGTGGGAATAGAGTCCCCTGGATTCCTCCTTAGAGGGTGCCTAAGACCAGTCAAAGTTGGTTCTTAGAAGAACTCTAATTGGAATCCAAAAAGGGAGATGGAGTCCTTGTCCAACAAGGACTCCTAGGCGCCTCCAACTTGGGCACACGCCTAGGGTGGCGTGCGCCCTCCTCCTTGCCAGGTTCTGGCAGGGGGACAGGCCCCCACCAGCTCTCCAATAGGTGCATGACATGTGGTCAAAAGTCAAAGTGTCAATGGTCAACGTTTGACCAGTCAAAGGTAGACTTTTGACCAAAGTCAAAGAACAAGAAATGGCAGGTGACCAAAAATGGCAGGTAATGTCTTACAAAATAAGACAACCTTTTCTGACTTGGACAACCTCCAGTCAGACCATATGAAGGCCTCTGATTGAGCACAAACTCCTTTGGCTCAGACAGGACAACTTATTTATGATAGCAAAAGAAGAACGTTAGGTTCAATCGAGTGCTAGCACGATTTCCTTGAACCTAATTGAATCTCATTCAGATCAATTGAACTAGATCAGTTCAATTGATGATCACCAGATTCAAACCCTTGTTTGTGTGACCCAGTTAGGTTCAGTTCTGTATGGTAATGGGATATGTCATGATCTCTATCATCGACATCATCGAAACTCCTTTCGATGGATCAGAACTCTTCTGATTCGAACAGCTAGAATGATCGATCATCTAAATCATTCTAATTGCTCCCAAAATCCACCAGTGACACCTAGCAGTATATGGTGGCAACCCATCAGAGCTGAATGCGAACCTCTTGGTGCAGCTACCTGTGTGATTAAGTTCTTCTATCTTGAGCCCCGATCAGATTAGGGTTAAGGTAAACTCGTCAAACCCTAGTTTCTGTCATATGATGTAATCATTCGATTCGAGTCCAATGTGAAAATCTAAATAGAAACTCTTTCTATTATTTCACTCTGCCATGGCCATGGGCTTCTGGACTTGATTCTCATGATTATCATAGGGCTGCTCCTCTACCACCGAGGTAGATAGATTCCATCTTGATGCCATCCAGTTCCTACAATGAACATGCTATAGCCAACATACACCTCAGGGTTCCATATGGCTAGGAGACCGAGTAATGGTGTAGTCAAACTATAACACCCTCAAGGTGAACTGCCGATGCACCTCAGGTCAAAGAACCAGACACACTACTGCAGCATCGAGTCAGTCATTGACGAGAAGGTAGACTCCCTAATGACTACTCGAGGTGGTCACGCTCAGTGCCCTCGTTCTCTAACGAGTACCTGTACTCTCGCTCCGGTGTCTCCACACCGTAGACTCAAGACTCATCTACTAAAGAGAAGCGATTGTACACCAACCTTCCGGATCAATCACCATCCTCGTGATGATCCTATGGTCGGAGCAATTTATGAGTTAATAATGATTATTCATGTCTTAAATTTTCAACTCTTGAAAATATGAATTATCATTACCATTAACTCAAAGGATGTATCACAGACACTAAATACACATATGTGATAGAAAATAACCCATTTATTGATTTTAGTCAAAATTATAATTTTGCCCCTAGAAGTGTATTACAAGTGTCAGCCAATTCTGGCTTCTAGGGCACATATATCTAACAATCTCCCACTTGTCCTAAAGCCAATTGGCTACAAGTCTAAGTCCCATCTTCTCAAGGTGGGCTTCGAACTTCTGCTGGCCCAACGGCTTTGTAAGTGGGTCTGCCACATTATCTGTGGAGTTGACTCTCTTGACCTCGACGTAACCCTTCTCGAGGTAATCGTGGATGAGGTGGATATCACCACTTGCTTGGAACTCTTCCAGCTGACAGCACCACCATTGCACACAAACAGACTTCCAGATGTCGACTTTCGATCATCTATATCGGACATGAAATCTGAGTCTGTGTATCCCTGGACTTGGAGTTCTCCATTACCAAAGACCAACATCATATCCTTAGTTCTTCTCAAGTACTTAAGGATACATTTCACAGAAGTCCAGTGTTCTTCACCTGGATTTGACTGATATCTGCTTGTGACACTCACAGCATGGGCTATATCAGGTCGTGTACATAGCATGGCATACATGAGGCTCCCTATTGCAGAAGCATAAGGGATCTTGCTCATGCGTTCTATTTCCTCAGGTGTGCTAGGGCACATCTTCTTGGAAAGATGAATACCATGTCTGAAGGGTATTAATCCCCTCTTAGAGTTTTCCATACTAAACCTCTTTAGTACTTCCTCTATGTACATCTTCTGTGAAAGTCCTAGCATCCTATTCGGTCTATCCCTATAGACCTTAATTCCTAGAATAAAGGATGCTTCACCTAGGTCTTTCATGGAGAATTCCTTGGACAACCATATTTTGACTGTCGTCAACATGGGAATATCATTCCCAATAAGGAGGATGTCATCCACGTACAATACGAGGAAGACAACAGCGCTCCCACTGACCTTTTTGAAAACACATGGTTCCTCTTCATTTTTGATGAAACCAAACTTTTTGATCACATCATTGAAACGAGTGTTCCAGCTCCGAGATGCTTGCTTAAGTCCATATATGGACCTTTGCAGCTTGCAAACCTTGTGATCAGTATCACTGGATGTGAAACCTAGCGGCTGTTCCATATAGATATCTTCCTCAAGATATCCATTTAGGAATGCCGTTTTCACGTCCATTTGCCATATTTCATAATCGAAATAGGCTGCAACGGCAAGCAATGTGCGGATGGATTTTAGCATAGCCACTGGGAAAAAGGTATCCTGATAGTCAATGCCTTCGCGTTGACTATAACCTTTTGCCACTAGTCTAGCCTTGAATGTCTCCACATTCCCATCTGCACCAATCTTTCTCTTGAAGATCCATTTACATCCCAATAGGTACTATACCTTCTGGTGGATCTACCAAGGTCCAGACTTGGTTTGAGTGCATCGAGTCAATTTCTGACTGCATTGCCTCTAGCCATTTCTCGGAGTCGATATCTGATATCGCCTCGTTGTAGGTTTTGGGATCATCACCATGAGCACCATTACCTACGAGGAACATTTTCTCTACTTCCTCTGAAATAATACCTAAGTATCTCTTCAGGGGGACGGAAAACTCTTTCCGATCTACGAGGTGGAGGAGGTAGTGTTCTTATTGGCTCAAACCTGATTTGGTTCCAATTGGTCCTTAGCTCGTTCCACTTGTGAGACTTTCTCATCAAGCTTGATCTATTTTCCAATGCCGCTATCTTGAATAAACTATTTTTCAAGAAAGATGGCATGTCGACTCACAATCACATTGTGGTCTTCTGGAATGTAGAAATAGTATCCTAATGACTCTTTAGGATATCCTATGAATCGAGCTCTAAAGGACCTAAACTCTAACTTGTCCGCTTGTTGTCTTTTGACATGAGCCGGACAACCCCAAATTCTGAGATGACTCAGACTTGGTTTCTTACCGTGCCATATCTCATACGGTGTGGTAGGAACGGTTTTAGAGGGAACCCTATTCAGTAGATAGATTGAAGTTAACAATGAGTGTCCCCAAAGAAAATCAGGGAGGTCTGTGAAGCTCATCATGGATCGAACCATATCCAATAGAGTCCGATTTCTCCATTCTGAAACCCCGTTGAGTTGAGGTGTTCCTGGTGGAGTCCATTGAGAGACTATGCCATTTTTCCTTTAGATAGTCTAGGAATTTCCGGCTAAGGTATTCACCTCCTCGATCTGATCGAAGAACCTTAATGGGTTTTCTTGTTTGTTTTTCTACTTCATGTCTGAATTCTTTGAACTTTTCAAAAGCTTCAGACTTGTGTCTCATAAGATACACATACCCATACCTAGACAGATCATCGGTAAAGGTAATGAAGTAGACAAAATATAATTAATATTTCAAGAGTTAAAATTTAAGACTATAACTTATTAATCATAATTGCTCTACCAAGGAATCACGAGATGGTATGATCTGGAAGGTTGGTTACAATCGCTTTCTTAGAGATGGTTTTAGTCACGTGTGAACACCGAAGGAAGTATAGGTACTTGTTAGAGAACGAGGGCACTGAGCATGACCACCTCGAATAGTCATTAGGGAGTCTACCTTCTCGTCAATGACTGACTCGATGCTGCAGTAGTGTGTCTGGTTCTTTGACCTGAGGTGCATTGGCAGTTCACCTTGAGGGTGTTATAGTTTGACTACACCATTACACGGTCTTCTAGCCATATGGAACCCTGAGGTGTATGTTGGCTATAGCATGTTCATTGTAGGAACTGGATGGCATCAAGATGGAATCTATCTACCTCGGTGGTAGAGGAGCAGCCCTATGATAATCATGAGAATCAAGTCTAGAAGCCCATGACCATGGCAGAGTGAAATAATAGAAAGAGTTTCTATTTAGATTTTCACATTGGACTCGAATCGAATGATTACATCATATGACAGAAACTAGGGTTTGACAAGTTTACCTTAACCCTAATCTGATCGGGGCTCAAGATAGAAGGACTGAATCACACAAGTAGCTGCACCAAGAGGTTCGCATTCAGCTCTGATGGGTTGCCACCATATACTGCTAGGTGTCACTGATGGATTTTGGGAGCAATTAGAATGATTTAGATGATCAATCATTCTAGCTGTTCGAATCGGAAGAGTTCTGATCCATCGAAAGGAGTTTCGATGATGTCGATGATAGAGATCATGACATATCCCATTAGCATACAGAACTGAACCTAACTGGGTCACACAAATAAGGGTTTGAATCTGGTGATCTTCAATTGAACTGATCTAGTTCAATTGATCTGAATGAGATTCAATTAGGTTCAAGGAAATCGTGCTAGCACTCGATTGAACCTAACATTCTTCTTTTTCTATCATAAATAAGTTATCCTGTCTGAGTCAAAGGAGTTTGTGCTCAATCAAAGGCCTTCATATGGTCTGACTGGAGGTTGTCCAAGTCAGAATAGATTGTCTTATTTTATAAAACATTACCTGCCATTTTGGTCACCTGCCATTTCTTGTTCTTTGACTTTGGTCAAAAGTCTACCTTTGACTGGTCAAATGTTGACCATTGACACTTTGACTTTTGACCACATGTCATCCACCTATTGGAGAGCTGGTGGGGGCCTGTCCCCTTGCCAGAACCTGGCAAGGAGGAGGGCACACGCCTACTCAGTTCCAGATCTAATTTTTGGAGACAAGATAGAGAAGAAGAAGATCTCTAGATCCTGTCCAAGTGGATACCAGTAGAGGCCAGGCACTTGCATGGCTAGATCCAGAACCTTCCGCTGCATATAGGATCATCAACAGGGTAATAGGATTACCCAAATTAGGTAAATTAAATTTGATTTAATTTATCCTTATTTATTTTATTTATTAAAATAATATTAATCAAATCTAAAATATCTCAGATTTGATATAGATTAAAGAGAAAATTTTTGAAATATATCTCTTGATCTGATCAGATCTGAACGAACCTGGATCGGGAAATCAGGATTTCCCTTCAACTGATATCTGAGCCATGGTTCTAAAAATATTTAGATATAATTTTAAATTTATTTTAATCAAAAAATAATTTATTTCAGATATCACATGAGATGTGATCAGATCTAAAATCAGAAAAAATTAAAATTAAATGATTAGGATCTAAGATTAGAAGATATGCATGACTAGTTCTAGAATAGAATAGTTCTATAGAATAGTCTTGCATGTTTTCAATTTAATTTTATTAACCCATATTTTAGATCCATTTATTTACTATTTTCTGATATTATATTGGTTATAATAACATCTGAAAAAGAGCAAATAAAATTATTTAATTTTAAACATCATATGAGATGTGATTGATGCATGTCTAGACTAGTTGTAGAATAGTTCTACATAGTTGTCTAGATTAGGGTTTATTTTGATAAGGTCAATTTAAATCTAATTTTTAGATTATTATGAGATAATTTAGATCTGAAAATATGCATGATTCGATACATGAGATGTATGCAAAATATGCGATGATTAGATCTACTTTGTATATGAGATATATGATATAGATCTGATACTATTTTGTAGTATTGAATGTTCCTGATTATGGAAATACTCGTGTTGACATCCGAACCTTCTTCTCGGCTCTGCCTCTTCTTCTTTGATCCTTCCATTTTTGCTTTTCACAGACTTTTTTTTTCTTTTCAGAAGACTTTCTCTTTGGAAGATGTCCATTTCCATTACAAGAACTGAGCCTTTAGACCTTTCATAGAAGGGCTCGTGGTTAACGCATATTCATTAATTTCAGCCAAGAAATTCTGAAGTTTATGCATGTGGTAATTCATGATGAATTGCCCATATGCATCGATCAAGGATTGCAGAATAATATCGTTCTACAGGTCCAAGTCCAACTTCACACCGAGCTTCCAAGCTCTTCCATGTCCTTGATCATTGTCAGTTAGTGATCTTGGACTGACTGCCATCACGCATCTTAGCCTTAAAAAGTCATTTCGTGACTTAATTTTTGGCTGCGCGACTCTGTTCACCAAACATCTCCTGCAGGTGAGCCAACATTTAGCGTGCAGTCCTGATATCCTCATGTTGGTGCTAGAGCTCATCAGACATCGAGCCCAACATGTAATATCTGGCCTTATTATCTTCGTCTATCCATTTTTCTAAAGACGCTCTCTGTTCAAAGTAGACAGGCTGGTAATGTGGGAGGTCCTGGTCCCAAAACATGGGTTAACTTCTCAGAACCCAAAATAATTTTGTAGCTCCTGAGCCAATCTTTATAATTGGGTCCGGTCAGTCTATGTGTGTCTAGGATACGCGCCAATGGGTTGGACGCAGACATTTTCTTGTAGAGAGTCAAAGATTCTAGTTAGATACTGTAATTTTGACTTGACCAATTTATTTAGAAATTATTATTTTAAATAAATTAGCTCCCACTATTTTCTCGGATCCCTAACACTCCCTCTGTAGAGATGTGAAAATCTCCACGATTAATGCATTTCTAGTGGGTGGTGCGGGTCTCACCAACTGACCCATCACCTCACTAACAGTTATTGGTGATGGTTAGCCATGAGTTGAACAACTCTTGTTCAATGATTCTCTAATCATGGTGCACCCAAACTTGATCTCTAATTCATGAATCTCACCATATCCGAAATATTGATCCACTCCTTAGTTAAGTCAGACCCACCATTTGCATAGACTGGATTTTAATTTGAGTCTCTCACCGTATCCAGAATATTGAGCCCAACTCATCCTCCAGCCCATAGCATCCAATGCCTAATAGACATAGTTGCATCTTTTTGGTGCAACTGAGCCAGTATATCCAGCCGAGAACAATCAACCTTGGGAAGGGTCTGCACATCTACAATGGTGGAAGACCTCAGACTTAATCTTTTCTTAGGAAGAATTGATTCAGGTCTCATTAAACTAAACTTGGCTTAGTCATAACAATTATGACTAACCTAGTCGCATGGGTTAGCTTGGATTATTGACCATCTCAGATTAGAACTGTGTTCAACAGATATGGCTAGGTAAGTGAGATCAATGGAAGGAATATGCCATTAACTCGTACAAGAACACGTTCAGGTCGAGTAGCTTCCAATTAAAAACCAGTCGGTCGTATGTGCCAAACTTACCTTAGACACCAAATTGTTGAGTCAGAACCAATTAGGTGAGCCTACAATCCAGACTCTAACCTCTTGAGCATAATTATAAGGTCTTGCTTGATCGTGACTCGATCTTGACCCAGACTTAATCCTATTAGATGGTCAATTTAAGCATTGTTGATCCCATCTAACCACTCTTGATTCGGTTTGATCAACTGCTTTAGACCTAATTGAGCTACCAAGCCCGAACCAGTATTAATGATATTGTCTTTAGATCTAAAAATTCTCAATTTTAGACCTAATTAATATTTCATAAACTTAATCTTAATTAAGTAGCATTCATTGAACAAATATTTGCACAATAAATCCTAGGTTTCAGGATCTAGGGTTTTGCAGAAAGTAAGTTTTGGGTTTCTGATTAAGGACGAACATGCAGCCACCCTATACTCTAAGAACACCCCATCGAATGGGAAGAGAGGGCCTTCAAACCCTTCTTCGTTCTTAATTGACCGACGGCCAAGAAGGAACACCTTATCA